>VSMD01010789.1:0-135642 GCA_008750895.1 Mirza zaza
ATAACTTTTCCATGATTTATCTTACTTTCTATCAAGCTCTTGTGCATATTTTTCTAAGAAACATTGTCAGCTCCATGAGTATATTATTTTAACTCTAGATGGGATGATTTTCATAAGTATTAGCATTTCAGGAGTGGCCAAGTGAGAGGCCCTTAGAACCCAAGTGCTCTCTGAATCACATTTTTGAAACCACTGAATTATAGAAAATGACTATACACTGATTCCAGTCTTCAGAACTGAAATGTGTGCATTTATTAATGTTTTTCCCTTTAGTGTATTTCAAAATTTACATGGATTTTCATGCTACTAGAGAATTTAAGAAATCTTATCATAACTTTTTATGCTTTATGCATTACTTTGGTCTTTCCATCTATAATTCCCTTCCCACCAATAACCATTTCTTGCCAACTTTAATACTACTTGTCATTGAAGGATTGGCTTTTTCTACCGATATTTTATATGTGTCTGGAATAGTTTTAAGCAGTTCTTTCTCTGCCCTGACACAGGGCTTTGCCATATGATTATTTATTACACTTTGTCTCCACAGCAGTCACTAGAAGTGGTTGGGGCCTGGGGAAACACAACCAGTGAGAGTTTCCCAAGAAAATAATCTAAAGATGGAAGTCACTCTGCAGGTATCATTTGTGAGATCGCTGAATAGCAACAGAAAAGACATTAAGATACAATATCCATGCCATCACACTAAATGAGTGGGATATAGTGCAGCCACATTATTGTCCTGCTCAATAATTGGCCTATTTCAATTACTGTAAACTCTTAAAGATATAAACTGCATCATTTTTCTTAATATTTCAAGTTCGCTACATATTATGTGATAGAAATGAGGCCTTACTACATGTATGTTGAAATGAATTGTAATGGAATTCTGAGACATTGTATACTATGTATTTTCATGGTTTTCCTAACCTCACTGCTTAATTTTTTAAAGAAAGAGGACAAAAAAGTTTTCTAGATAGGTTGTAACGTTCTTTTTTTTTTATTTTTATTTTTTTATTTCAGCATATTATGGGGGTACAAATTTTAAGGTTTCAATAAATGCCCGTCCCCCCTCCCCCAAGTCTGAGTTTCCAGCATGACCATCCCCCAGATGGTGCACATCTCACTCATTATGTATGTATATACCCGCCCTCCTCCCCCTTCCCCCCTGCCCAATACCTTGTAACCTTCTTAAGTGCATGAATCAAAGACTGGTCTCCCTATAAATCATACTCTAAATGTATACTTGTATGCAATAAGTTTATTAGAGGATGCTCTTATACCTGTGAAAAAGTATAAGAAGTAGGATTGGTTGGAAGAAGAAGTTTAATTGCCATGAAGTTGCAACAAAAGCTAGAGCTCATTATAAAGGGATCTCTAGAAATGGGATAACCACTCATTTGCCTAAATTTAGGGAAAGATATCCACATACTTATACTCCATAAACAATTAGGTCTTGGGTGCAAGCTACCTCTGGGAAGGGGGTATGACCTATGACCTTGGGCAAAGCAGTTCTCTTCAGCTGAGAAAATTTTCCAGATGGAGTCTCAGCAGAGGGATAATGGCTGCCAATTCTTCTAGCAGTTAGATCAATGAAGTTTTTCTGTTCTGAAGTTGGGCTGAAACTCTGGGACATATACCACAAAATTCATTACAACAGGGTTGAATCACTGATTCACCTCTGTAACTCCATATAACTTGGTAAATTACTGGCACATTATGGGAACTCAAATAGTCATAGAATGAGTAAATCAATATGATAGTGTGATGACAAAAATGAAATAAAATATATGAGTACATACTAAGCAGATGATAAATGATCATTATTATATAACTAGTAGTTTTGTAAAAATCTATACTAGAAAACAAAAAAGAAAAATATTTTTATTTTCTTTATTTTTAAGTTTATTTATATCCAGGTCCAAATAATTCTAATAAACCATTTATTATTATTTAATATCTTATTTTTATGTTAGGGTCTGGATAGGAAACAGAACACACTGAAACAGGGAAATGAAGAAATTTAAAGGCAACCAAAAATTTCAAAATTTACATGGCTTTTCATGTACTAGAGAATTTAAAAATCATATCATAACTCTTTATGCTTTATGCATAAAGCATAAAGCATTATTTAAGATAATGAAACACCATGGGGCTTGAAACAGCAGAGAGTCGTTACTACCCCTAGGCCTGAAGGGCAAGGGGAGAGAATAATTATCAGAAAGCAGAGAGAGCAGTAACTGGATTTCTAAGAGAGGTCTGTGGCCCTTTGTAGAGAAACAGTCATTATCAATACAAGGCCCATCAGGAGGGAACCTAGAAAATAATTCCCCAAATCTCATTCTATATCTACTATTGATCTTTTTCTGGTGACTCTCATTGACTAAACTCAACTGAGAGACTACCAGGGAGTCCAGTTGATGCCATCCATGCAGATCACCTTCTGGAGCAAGGAACAGGGAAGAGATAGGTAGAAAGTAATATTGAAGGGTCAAACATGAATATTCTACACACTAGTTATATATTCTATTTGGGAAAAATTAACTTTTATCATTCCTATCAAGATCTTCATAGAGACCATAGTATAATATAGTATCACCAAAATAGTCAGATCCACAGTGGAAATAAAACAATATCTCTCAAATTGTGGTCCTGGGAGCCTGGGAGGGTCCTAAAACCCTTTAACATATCCACAAAGTCAGAACAATTTCCATAATTCTAAAACAGTTAAGCTTTTAATTCTGTTTCTCTTACAAGTATACAAAAGATTTCAACAATACCCTAAGTCACAAAAGATGAATGTAGAAGTATGAATATCCAGCCCTCTTCTATAAACATAAACATTAAAAATATTTGGAAACAGGTGAAACCAAGTACATTCTTCTCAATTTTTGTCTTATAAAATTTGTTTATTTTTATAAAATGCATTCTTTGTTAATATGAGTTTATTATTTTAAAAATGAATAACCATTTTAGAGATTCTCAATATTAGTTTTTAATGTAATATATATTAATAAGGAGCTCTTTGCAGTCCACAATATGAATAGTTTTAAGAGGTTCTAAGAATAAATATTTTGAGAATTGTTGATATAAAATATTTGGGAATTTTGGTTTCTGACTTACAAAGTGCACTAAATAATGATCTAATAAAATGTTTTACTACTTTTAAAGCTTCTTAAGAATCACAGAAAATCACAGAAAACCATATAGTAGAGATGCATTGTCAAAACTAGGAAATAAATTGAGTTATTCCTATTCTTTGGATGGTTTCCATCTACATGTTTGGCTTCTTCTGGCTAACTTTTTATTTTAGTCCATTTGTGCTGCTATAACAAAATACCTGAGTCTGGGTAGTTTGTAAACAGAAATTTATTTCTTACAGTTCTATAGGTTGGGAAGTACAAGACTGAGGCACTGGCATTGATATCTGAGGGCTGCTCTCTACTTCCAATATGGTGCCTTGTTGCTGCATCCTCCAGAGGGAAGATCCATACATTGCAGTGTTTCCTCACATTGAAGAAGGGATGGAAGGATAAGAGAGCACTCCCTTCAACCTCAAAGCCCTTTTATAGGGGTGCTAATCTCCTTGATGATTTCATAGCTCTCATGATTTAATAACCTTCCAAAGGCCACATCTCTTAATACTGTTGGATTGGGGATTAAATTTCAACATGAATTTTGGATAGGGCACTATCATTTAAACAGCAGCATTTTCTTAGGCATTCATTAAATTTAGCAGTTCACAGTACCTGTTGTTTTACAGGGGAAGTCATTAAATATATCAACTTTACAATGCCTTACCACTCCTTAAGGGACTTGTTTCACCTGGCAGTCAAGGAAGGAGTAAATCTTGGGAGACCAGAAAGTAAATGTGTTAGAGAACAATCAACCACCAGGACTGAAAAGAGGATTAATGATACTTAAGATTGTCAAGGTCCAACTTCAGAAGCTCCAAAGACTCAACCTGAAGGGAGATTGAAGAAACTTCATCTCAATTTTCAGGTAGGGCTTCACTTGTGTTGTCAAAATGCTCTAAAAGCAGCCTTTGTATGCCACTGCTGATGTCTTATAAAGCAGGGTATGACTGAGAAAGACCTGGAGAAGGGAACGTCTTGGAGAAATGCTGCATCACTATTCTGGAGGCAACTCACTTGCCATTGTGACTACTTTGAATTAATTACTGCAGTAATAATAATAATAAATGAATAAAAGAAAAAGAGGAGGAGGAGAATAAAGGGAGAGAAGAGAAAGGAGAGGAGGAAACTTTTAAATGGATAGTGAGCTTAAATTCATCAAGTGAGGTTATGTCAGTGGGAAACTGTGCTGTCTCACTCTGTGGTTAATGAAGGCCAGAAAAAATATTCCCTTGTTAAGAATGCTGAGTGGTTTGAATTCTGTTCTTTAGTTCCCACCATAGAATGATCAAGTCTAATCTGGCTTACTATTGTATGGGAACCAGAATTAAATTTTTTCCATGTTCATGGAAAGTCATCTCAAAGACTAGAAGGGATGCATACTGTTGTAGGCATATAATACAGAAATTAGGCCACCTGAAATTTGTCATGTAAATACCCCAAGCTGAAAATGAATCCTTAATGGAATTAAACATAATTGGAATAACATAAGAAATAATTTTATTTTACATGAATCAATTGCAGGTTTAAAACATTGATAGAAATTTGTCTTTGCTTCTCATTTTAGTCAAAATGGAGTAACCTCACTCCTCTAAGCTCCCCTGCTTACAATTAAAACACCCTGTAACAATAAAAAATAAGGTAGGAAGTTTTTGAAATGTGGACAAAGAAGGCAGACTGCATAAGGATCTTGGGACTTGAATAGTAACATGGCCATGTGTTCCTGAGCTTCCTTATTGGCTTCCATATATCTCAAACAGGGCACTTAAGAAACTTTAAACCTAGACTTCAATAGCTCAGATAAAATCTCCTGTAAAAGATGCTAGGTTTGTGTAATTTTATCCACTCTGCCAGTCTATGTCTCTTCAGAGGGCAATTTAAGCCGTTTACATTTATTGAGAGGATTGAAATTAGAGGAAGATTACCATTCATATTGTTGGGTGGAGTCTTGTTGCTTTGTCTTACTCCTTGAGCCATCCTTTAGTTCGAGTTCTAAACTTTAATTCTTTGACGATTTCACTTTGAGGAGTGTCTACTGCCCTGCTCAGTTAGAAATGCAGGTCTAAGAACTTCCTGTAGGGATGGTCTGGTCTTTGCAAATTCCTTCAGTGATTGTTTGTCTGAGAAGGACTTTATTTCTCCCTCATAGATGAAACTTAATTTTGCTGGATAAAGAATTCTAGGTTGGGCTTTGTTCTGTTTTAGAAGATTAAGGATAGGTACCCAATCCCTCCTGGCTTGTAAAGTTTCAGATGAGAAGTCTGCTGTTAGTCTGATAGGCTTACTTTTATAGGTCATTTGCTGCTTTTGTCTCACTGCTCGAAGAATTGTTTCTTTCACATTTACTTTGGTCAGCCTAATAACCATGTGGCGAGGTGATTGCCTTTTCACATTGAGTCTCCCTGGAGGTCTGTGTGCTTCTTGTATTTGGATGTCAAGATTTCTGGCTAGGTCTGGCATATTTTCCTCCAGTATTCTGTGAAATAAGTTTTCCAGCCTTTGTGAATGTTCCTCTTCCCCTTACGGAATCCCAATCAGTCTGATATTGGGTTTTTAACATAATCCCACATTTCCTGTAAACTTTGGTCTTGTTTCTTGTTTCTGTGTTCCCTTTCTTCCTCTGATTTGTTTATAGCATAGGCATAGTCTTCGAGTTCTGAGATTCTTTCTTTTGCATGGTCCATAGTATTCTTTAGGCTTTCCACTGAATTATGAAGATCCTTGAGTGTTTCCTTCATTGCCAGAATTTCTGTTTGGTTTTTCTTGATAGTCTCAATTTCTTTGGAGAATCTTTACACAAATCTAGCATCTGTTGTCTACAGGAAACACATCTAACCCACAAAGATGTCCGCCAGCTGAAGGTCAAGGGATGGACAACTATCATCCAGTCAAACGGAAGTCAAAAGAAAGCTGGAGTAGCTATACGATTGGCAAATAATATAAGCTTTAAAATAGCAAAAGTCAAAAAGGATAAAGACGGCCATTATATAATGGTGAAAGGGAAGATCCAACAAGAAGATTTAACAATTCTTAATATCTACTCACCCAATACAGGAGCAACCAATTACTTAAAGCAAACCTTGTCTAATATAAACACCTTGTTACATAACACTACCATAGTAGCAGGGGACTTCAACACCCCATTGAATGATCTGGATAGATCCTCCAAACAGAAAATAAGCAAAGATATAATGGACTTGAATAAAGCCCTTGATCAAAAAGGTCTGACAGACCTCTATAGAGCATTCCACCCAAAAAAACTTGAATTTACATTCTTTTCAGCAGCCCATAGACCCTACTCCAAAACTGATCACATCCTAGGCCACAAATCAGATCTCAAAAAATTCAAGAAAACAGAAATTATACCTTGTATCTTCCTTGACCTTAACGGTATAAAACTACAGTTCAATTCCTATAGAAACACTCAACCCCTCACAAAATCATGGAAACTAAACAATCTATTATTGAAAAATTACTGGATAAAGGAAGAAATTCAGAGGGAAATCGAGAATTTCTTCGAGCAAAATGATAACGGTGAGACCTCTTACCAAAACCTATGGGATACAGCAAAAGCTTACCTGAGAGGAAAACTAATAGCAATTAACGCTCACATCCAAAAAACAGAAAGCTTAGATACTGACAACCTAATGAATAAGCTCGAGGAATTAGAAAAAGAAGAGCAAACAATTTCCAATCCTAATACAAGAAAAGAAATAACAAAGATCAAAGCAGAACTGAATGAAATGGAGAACAAAAGAACTATAATAAAAATCAACAAAACCAAAAGCTGGCTTTTTGAAAAGATAAACAAAATCGATGGCCCTCTTGCTAGATTGACAAGGACACAAAGGGAAGGGACTGTAATAAACTCAATAAGAAATGAAAAGGGAGAGATCACAACAGATACCAAAGAAATATAAAACATTATTTTTGACTATTATAAAAATCTATATGCCCAAAAATTATAGAACAAAGATGAAATGGATAAATTCTTGGATTCATACAACCTCCCTAAGATCACGCAGGAGGCAACAGAATTCCAAAACAGACCAATCTCAAGCTCAGAAATTGAAACAGTAATTAAAAACCTGCCCAAACGGAAAAGTCCTGGGCCAGATGGCTACACTTCAGAGTTCTACCAAACATACAAAGATGAACTCATACCTATACTACAGAAACTATTCCACACCATTGAGAAGGATGGTATCCTTCCTAACTCATTCTACGAAGCCAATATCACCTTGATACCAAAGCTAGGAGAGGACGCAACAAAAAAAGAAAATTACAGACCAATATCCCTCATGAATACAGATGCAAAAATCCTAAATAAAATTTTGGCAAATAAGATTCAGTAGCACATCAAAAAAATAATTCATCATGACCAGGTGGGCTTTATTCCAGAGATGCAAGTTTTTTTCAACATACGCAAGTCTATAAATGCAATTCACTTCATAAATAAAATCAAGAACAAAGACCATATGATTCTGTCAATAGATGCAGAAAAAGTATTTGACAAGGTCCAACACACCTTTATGATAAAAACTCTTAACAAAATAGGCATAGATGGCTCATACCTTAAACTTATCAAATCCATCTATGACATACCCACTGCTAATATCATTCTAAATGGAGAAAATTTGAAATCTCTCCCCCTTCCATCCAGAACTAGACAGGGGTGTCCACTATCTCCTCTCCTATTTAACATAGTGCTCGAAGTCCTAGCGATAACAATTAGACAGGAGAGGGGTATTAAGGGCATTCAAATGGGGGCAGATGAAATCAACCTCTTGCTCTTTGCAGATGATATGATATTATACCTAGAAAACCCCATGGACTCTTCCAAGAGACTCCTAGAGTTGATAACCGAATTTGGTAAAGTTTCAGGTTATAAAATCAATATACACAAATCAGAAGCATTCATATATGCCAAGAACCATCAAGCAGCAACTCAAATCAAAAACGCAATACACTTTACTATAGACCCAAAGAAAATTAAATATCTAGGGGTATTCTTAACGAAAGATATAAAAGATTTATACAAGGAGAACTACAAAACACTAAAAAAATAAATTGCAGAAGATTTAAACAGATGGAAAAATCTACCTTGTTCATGGATTGGTAGAATCAATATAGTTAAAATGTCAATATTACATAAAGGGATCTACAGAATCAATGCAATCCCCATCACAATACCATCAGAATTCTTTACAGATCTAGAAAAAATAATTCTTCACTTCGTATGGAACCAGAAAAAACCTCGTACAGCCAAAGCAATCTTAAATAAAAAGAACAAACTGGGAGGGATCAGTCTTCCTGACTTCAAGCTGTACTATAAAGCAATAATAGTTAAATCAGCCTGGAACTGGCACAAGAACAGAAGCATAGATATCTGGAATAGATCTGAGATACCAGAGATGCAACCATCAGTATACGGTAATCTAATCTTTGATAAAGCTGACAAAAATATACATTGGGGAAAAGAATCCCTCTTCAATAAATGGTGCTGGGAAAACTTGTTAGCTACATGCAGTAGAGCAAATCAGGGTCCCTAACTCTCACCTCTCACAAAAATTCACTCAAGATGGATAACAGACTTAAACCTAAGACATGAAACCTTAAGAATCCTAGAAGAAGATGTTGGGAAAACCCTATCAGACATTGGCCTAGGCAAAGAATTTTTGAGGAAGACCCCCACGGCAATCACCGCAGCATCAAAAATAATCAAATGGGATCTGATCAAATTAAAAAGTTTCTGCACAGCCAAGGAAACCATCAGTAGAGCAAATAGACAACCCACAGAGTGGGAGAAAATATTTGCTCTCTACACCTCTGATAAAAGCCTAATAACAAGAATCTATCTAGAACTTAAAAAAAGTTAACAAGAAAAAATCAAACAATCCCATCAAGAAATGGGCGACAGAAATGAAAAGAAACTTCTCCAAAGAAGACAGAATAATGGCATGCAAACATATAAAGAAATGCTCAACTTCTCTAATTAATAGAGAATTGCAAATCAAAACCACAATGAGATACCACCTAACCTCAGTAAGAATGGCCTATATCAAGAGAACCCAAAACAACAAATACTGGCGAGGATGCGGAGAGACAGGAACACTCCTACACTGCTGGTAGGACTGCAAATTAGTGCAACCTTTGTGGAAAACAATTTGGAGATACCTCAAACAGCTAGAAATAGAAATACCATTTGACCCTGCAATAGCATTGTTAGGCATCTACCCAAAAGAGCATAAGACATTCTATTATAAAGATATCTGCACCTGAATGTTTATAGCAGTACAATTTACTATTGCACGGTCATGGAAACAACCCAAGTACCCATCAATTCATGAGTGGATAATTAAAATGTTGTATATGCTCACAATGGAATATTACTCAATCCTAAGAAATGACAGTGAGCTAGCACCATTTATGCTAACCTGGATTAAGCTTAAGCCCGTTATCCAAAGTGAGGCGACACAAGACATGGAAAATGGGCTCCACATCTACTCACCATCAAATTGGTACTGACTGATTTAAACTTTGGTTTTAAAATGGTGCCAATGCTCACCAGAGATTCGGTGTGTGTGGGGGACCCAACCTTAGGGATGGGATGAGTATTTTGGAGGGGGAGGGCATAACTCTAATCCTTCTTAGGGAGAGGCAAAGATATACAATGTAACCAAAATGCTAAAAAAAGCAAAGAACAAACAAACAAAAAAAAAACCCACCTTTTTAACAGATGGTGGGCAGGCGGGTGTGGGGAGGTGGAAAGGGGTGTATGCTTCCATAACGTGTGTTATGCACACCACCATGGGATTGGATATATCGTGGGGAGGGAGGGGGCAGGGGCAATATTTGTAACCCTAACAATATTTGTACTTCCATAATATGATGAAATAAAAGGAAAAAATAATCTGGAAAAGTCTATTCCCCTAGATAAAGAACTTGAAAAAATGTGCCCTAAAAACTGAAAAACTTTTCACAATAGCTATCTGACTCCAGCCAAATACCAACAAACATAGCAGAAAGGCATACATATATCCTTCTTCAGCAGTTTCAGCTGGCCTGAACAAGGAGCTGATATTCCATCCAACTACCCCTATCTCTAACATCAAACCACACAAAAATGGGAAGTAAGGCTAGGTTCCCCTGGTGAAGCAGCATTGGTGAAACCAAGTGGAGAGTTGATCTTTTATCCAATGCTTAGCAGAAGATGATGGTCTGATCTCCCAGCCAACTTAATGTAAGTGAGGCTGAGCAGGGAGCTGATCTTCCATTCTTCACCAAGTAACATCAGGTGATACTCTGTCAGCAAGATCCTGCAAGCTGAGTCTCAACTCCCACACAGCAGAAATGAGATTTAATGAGACTGTAAGTCAGAGAAAATTAGCACTCCACTACTGCCTGCCCCAAGAGTCAGTAGGATCCAGCAGGTAGCTGACTTTCCCTCCTCAAATAGCAGCAACATGACTGAACAAGGTGGAGTGAGTATAGTTGAGTTGACATGATACTCTCCTTCATTGCTAGTGTCAGTGGGGCCCAGTGGGAAACAACATTTAAACACAACTGTCAGCAAAAGACCAAGCAATATGATATGAGATGGGGCTAGTTTCCACTTCTATGCTCCTTTTCCCTACCTTTGTGACAGAAGGTATGAAATTAAGTTCCCATGTCCAACCAGTGTCAGTGAGGCAGAAGGAGGTGTTGTAAGGTAGGGCTAACAACTTAACTAGCCCCTCGCTGCATGTCAGTGTGTCCAATGTGAAACTAAGCTTATGCCCACAAGGAAGGAATGAGGCATTGTGAGTTGGTGTCCACTGTCTCTGTTAAGGGGTCAGAAAGGCCAAGAGGGGAGCTGTACCTTCACTCCAGACATTTTTAATGAGGCTGTCTGAGTCAGTACTTCACTTTTGCTGAAGAGATATTGGTATGACCCAGTTGGAAGCTGAACCTACATTCACACCAGGCCCGTGCACTACACCTGAACAGAGGGATTACCTGCAAAGAGGGAATGTTAAATATGAAAAAGGAATGTTGTTGCATCTATTTTGAATCCCTCATTACATGAAAGGAAGAGGCCTAGATTTCCACACCTGGAAATATTTCTTTAATCCTTATACCTGCTGTCATGGAAGTCTGCCAGCTTTGAGTGGCACTTGTGCAGGAAAAGGCACTGAAGCAGCTCCAGATCGCAATACAATCACCGTCGTCACTTGGGCCATTATAATTCAATAAACTCTGAAGTATTAAAGGTATCAATATTGGGAAAGGTTGTAGTTTGGAGTATTTGCTCCAGTGACATATTCACAATATAAGCCCTTGAAATTTTGGAACAAGTCTAGGCTATTCACAGCAAAGAATTACATTCCAAAAAAAAAAAAAAAGCTCTTGGGCTCTTGGAGTGATACTGGGCCCTGGGCCCTGGTGAGAGGCAGAACACTTTACCATGAGTCGTCAAGTAAACATGTATCCAGAACTGTTCCTTATGAGCTGAGTTCTGCTGGACCCAACAATTTATACAGTTAGACATGCCTAGCAGCAGTCAATTATAAAATGGACTACATTGACCCAGGCAGGACCAGAGGGCACAAATAAACTGTGTGAGAAGCTACACTAGAACTCTTGTTACCTAAAATAGTTGCACAAGTGCCCCTTCCTTGGTTTGCACTCATGAACATATTAGGGCTCCTATATGACTGAATGAAGAATAAAGACCCTGTCCTTGATTTACTTATGGGTCAGCATGCTACATGAATGAAAGGGGAACATGGACAGTGGCTGCGTTGTAGCCACATTCAGGAGTGACCTTGTAACATAGTGGAGAGAAATATCAATAGTAAGTGCTGCAAGTAGTACACTTGGTTATCTACTTTGTGCAGAGGGAGAAAAGGGCTGCGGTAAGAATGTATAGATATCGGGGAAATGGTTAGTGATATGACTTCTAACCTGGGGCCCAGAAAGACAAAGACTATAATATCAAAGACAAAGAGTTCTAAGGAAGAGGTGTATGGAAAAACATATGGAAGGGAGTATAAAGTAGGAAAATATTTATGTCACACATTATTGTTCACCAGAAAACATTCACCACATAGAGGTACTGCAAACCAAGTTGATTAAATGACTTGGTCAATTGATATTACCAAGCTTTGCTCATTAGCTGTCCCAAAGTGGCATAATGGACATATGAATGGAATGGTGACAGAGATGGAGGCTATATATGCACTCAACAGCATGTACTTCCACTAACCTAGCTCTTGTTGTCTCTGAATGTCCAACTTGTCAGAAATGTAGACCAATGATGAGCCCTCACTATGACAATTTTTCAAGAAAACCAACTGGTCATGTGGTGGCAAGGTTGACTACATTGGGCTCCTCTATTTTGGAAGTGGTAGCAGTTGATCCTCACAAGGATAGGTACTTATTGAGGCATGTGTTTGCCTTTCCTGCTTGTAGAGCCTCAACCAGCACCATTATATGTGAGCTTGTGGAATTCCTGATACATAGACCTGGTATCCCACTCAGCATAGCATCTGAATATACTACTCCCTTCACAGAAAAAGAGATACAGGAGTGGGCTCATGGCCATAAGTTCCATTGGCCATATCACATAACATGCCATCCAAAAACAGCTGACCTCATAGTGCACTGGAACTACCTTCTAAAGATACTACTGAAGTGCCAGGTCTGGAGAGAGACTCTGAAAGGATGTCATCCTTTGAAATTCAGTGTATTTAAGTGTACTTATTAAACCAGAGGTCTCCATATGGTACTGATTCTCCCTTATGAAGGTAAATGTGTTTGGGAACTGAGGTTTGGTGGCAGAATTGCCCCCACACCACCACTCCCAATGATTCACTGGGGAATTTTGTGCTTTCTATCCTCATAATTCTGGGCTCCAGAGTTGGGAGGGCCTGGTCCACAATGACAAGAGATACAAGTAACAGCAAGTTATAGTTGCCACTAGGGTATTTTGTATTCCTATGCCCATGGACCAGCAGGTGAGAGGAGTCACCATATTGGCATGCATAACTGATCCTGATCATCAGATGAGGCAAGGCTGCTTTTCTCCATTGGGCCAAGGAGACAGTTGTGTGTGGGACTCAGGTGATTCATCTGGGTACCTAATTACCTTGCCCCATTGTAACTATGAATGGATCAGTGTAGCAGCCCCGAATGTCTCAGAGCCCTCAAGAATGAATGTTTGGGTCACACCAACAAGTAAGCTGCCAAGACCTACTAAGGACAGGCAGTTTGCCTTTCCTTTCTTCCATTCTCAACCTGGCTCCAACTACTTACAATTCATTAACAGGCCCTTTTGAATCTCAGTCCAAACATCTATTTCTCTTACCTCCGCTCCTATACTTTAGTCCAAGCAATGATTATACCACACTAGGATTACTGCAAGAGCCTCCTAAATGATCTATTATTTCTCTCTTCTGCTAAAATCCACCCTCCATACAGTAGACAAAGTGATTTAAAAAATAAATACATTAAATTTTTTCTACATATTTAAATTACTTATCACCAATTTTAATATGAAACTCCAATTTCTAACATGGACTAAAAGGTCTTGCATTATCTTGATGTTACCTCTTTCTGATCACACCTTGTACTCTCTCCCCTCAGCTATGGCTTACTAATCATTCTGGCCTTACTGACTTCCTTAATAGCGTTAGGAGGCTATGCAAACACTTCCCTCAGGGTCTTTCCACCAGCAGGTACTTTTGCCTACAACTTTCTTTTTTGAATCTTGGTTGACTCTTCTTACAGCAGACTTTCATTTGTCATTCAGTTCTCAGTAAAACAGTCATCCATTTACTGATGCCTTTCCTGGTTACCCAGTGTAGAGTACTAACGGAAGTTTTTCCTACCCCCACAACTCACAGTTATTCTTTCTCCACAACCTGATTTTCTTTTTTTTTTTTTTCTCGTTTCTTTGACTTTATTTTTTTGAGTATTATCATTCTTTTTATTTTTTATTTTTTTTTTTATTTTAGTGCATTATGGAGGGATAAGTGTTAAGGTTACATATATTACCCATGCCCCCTCTCTCCCCTGGAGACAGAGCCTTAAGCG
Source organism: Mirza zaza (assembly GCA_008750895.1). NCBI lineage: Eukaryota > Metazoa > Chordata > Mammalia > Primates > Cheirogaleidae > Mirza > Mirza zaza. The sequence goes on from VSMD01010789.1 coordinate 14,208, forward strand.
TGACCATCCCCCAAACGTTGCACATCTCACTCATTGTGTATTAATTTATTCTTTTGGGGTTTTAAATTGTCTATCACCTTAAATAGACTTTAAGATTGATAATTTTGAGAATTAAGTGTGCCTTTTTCACCATTTAACATACAGTGCCAAACATAGCACAAGGCATAAGATAGATGCTCAAAGATAATTACTGAATGAATTTGGTCACTACCTAACAAAAGAAACTTTGCACAATCCATTTTCCCTAAAAAAGCTACTGTCATATAAATGTAATTTTGATAAAGAAAATTGAAAAATATTACAGAAAGTAGTTAAACTATAGTTTTATAAGAGACATGCTATTTTATCCTCCATAGAGGCAGTAAATCACAATTTACAAAGATATTTTCAATAATAAAAGGATAGGGTATATTGAATAGTGAAGACAGAGGTATAATGATCCAGGTATGCATTCCTTTTTGGGGCTCCAGTGAAAATATATATTATTTACATTTTTGACTTTGAAAATTTTATAAGCACATTGTTGAAACTTTGGAATATATATTTATACAACTTAGAGATAATAACTTTTTATCTTGATTTATTAGTTTCCAGTCTTAATTTTAGAGTAAATTGGATATATAATTCTATATTCTGTATTATTCATGTTTATATTATATAATTGACATTTACCAATATTTTCCAAATAAAATTTAAAGTCCTGAATTTTATGTGTTCATACGGATGTGCCATAATTAATTTTATCCCATTTCCTTATAGTCTAATGTTTAATGTTTAAATGTTTCTCAGTTTTTCAATACAATGTTGAATTTTTATATTTTGGTCATAATTTTGAATTTATGCAATAATGCAGGAAGAAAAATTTTGATTCATTAATGTGTATCCATACTTTTGATTATTTCCTTATGATATAATCCCTAAATTGTAATTTCTATGTCATAATGTTTGAGAATTTTCAAAGGCTGCTATAGATTGGTATTTATTTCCAAAAATTGAAAATTTTGTACTAATTTGCAGTCCCATCAGCAATATTTGGTATTCACTTCAAAATTTCTTGCCATAATAGACCATATTTATGGTATTTTTTTATTACAGCATATTATGGGGGTACAAATTTTAAGGTTATATATAATGCCCTTGCCCCCTCTCCCCCCACAAGTCTGAGATTTAAGCATGAACACCCACCAGACGGTGCACATCTCACTTGTTATGTGTGTGTGTGTGTGTGTGTATATATATATATATATATATATATATATATATATATATATATATACCCATCTCCTCCTCCACACTCCCATCTGCTCAATACCCAATAAATGTAATTCCTATGTGTCTACTTAGGTGCTGATCAGTTAATACCAATTTTCTGGTGAATATATGTGGTGCTTGTTATTCCATTCTTGGAATACTTCAATTAGTAGAATGGGTTCCAGTTCTATCCAGGAAAATACAAGAGGTGCTATATCACCATTGTTTTTTAGAGCTGAGTAGTACTCCATGGTATACATATACCATATTTTATTAATCCACTCATGAATTGATGGGCACTTGGGTTGTTCCCACAGCTTTGCAATTGTGAATTGCGCTGTTATAAACATTCGAGTGCAGATGTCTTTTTTTGTGGATTGTCCTTTGTTCTTTTGGGTAGATGCTCAGTCGTGGGATTGCTGGATCAAATGGTAGATCTACTTGTATTGCTTTAAGGTATCTCCGTATTGCTTTCCACAGAAGTTGAACTAGTTTTCAGTCCCATCAGCAGTGTAGGGGTGTTACTATCTCTCTGCATCCATGCCAATATTTATTGTTTTGGGACTTTTTGATAAAGGACATTCTTACTGGAGATAAGTGATATCTCATTGTGGTTTTGATTTCCATTTCCCTGATGATTAGAGATGTTGAGCATTTTTTGAGATGTTTGTTAGCCATTATTCTGTCTTCTTTTGAAAAGTTTCTGTTCATGTCCTTTGCCCACTTTTTGATAGGGTTGTTTGATTTTTTGTTGCTGATTTTCATGAGTTCTAAGTAGATTCTAGTTATCAGCCCCTTATCAGATGTATAGGATGCAAAAATTTTCTCCCATTCCCTGGGTTGTCTGTTTGCTCTCATGACTGTTTCTTTGACTCTGCAGAAGCTTTTAATTTGATCAAGTCCCATTTATTTAGTTTTGTTGCTGCTGTGATTGCCTTTCAGGTCTTCTTAATAAAGTCTTTGCCTAGGCCAACGTCTAGGAGAGTGTTTCCAACATTTTCCTATAGAATTTTCCTATAGAATTTTATATAGAATTTTCCTATAGAATTCTAATAGTTTCCTATAGAATTCTAATAGTTTCATACCTTAGGTTTAAGTCTGTTATCCAGTGCCAGTTGATTTTTGTGAGAGGTTAAAGGTGTGGATCCTGCTTCAGCCTTCTACAAGTGGCTATCCTGTTTTCCCAGCACCATTTATTGAAAAGGGATTCTTTTCTCCAGTGTATGTTTTTGTCTGCTTTGTTGAAGATTAGATGGCTATATGAGGATGGTTTTATATTAGGGTTCTGAGTTCCGTTCCACTGGTCAATATTTCTATTTTTGTGATAATTCCAAACTGATTTAATTGCTACAGCTTTGTAGTGTAGTTTGAAATCTGCCACATTGATACTCTCATTTTATTTTTATTGTCTAGAATTGCTTTTGATATACAGGGTCTTCTCTGGTTCCAAATGAAGCGTAAAATTATTTTTTTCTATATCTATATAAAATGATGTTGGGATTTTAACAGGAATTGCATTGAATCTGTAGATCAGTTTTGATAGTATAGAAATTTTAACAATGTTGAGTCTGCTTACCCATGATGCAGAAAAAGCATTTGACAAAATTCAACACTGTTTCATGATAAGAAGACTTAATAAAATAGGCATAGAAGGGGCATACCTAAAATTGATACAAGCCATATATGACAGATCCATAGCCAACATCATACTGAATGGGGAAAAATTGAAAGCATTCCCACTTAGAACTGGAACCAGGAAAGGTTGCCCACTATCTCCACTTCTGTTCAACATAGTGCTGGAAGTCCTGGCTACAACAATCAGCCAAGAAATTGGAATTAAGTGTATCCAAATGGGCACAGAAGTGATCAAAATTTCATTGTTTGCTGATGATATGATATTATATTTAGAAAACCCCAAGGGTTCAACAAAGAGACTCCTTGAATTGATAAATGAATTTAATAAAGTCTCAGGATACAAAATTAATATACACAAATCAGAGACATTCCTATATGACAATAACAGTCAAATTAATAACCAAATCAAACACTCAATACCCTTCACAATAGAAACAAAGAAAATAAAATACCTAGGAATATATTTAACAAAGGAGGTAAAAGATCTCTACAGGGAGAGCTAAGAAACACTGAAAAAGGAAATAGCAGAAGACATGAACAGATAATTATGGTTTTGTATCTTTTATAATTTAATAGGTGACACATGGAATGTCATTGCTATTTAATTTTATATTTGATCACAATTTCAAATGTTTATTTTATACTCAAAACTCCATTTTGTGATGTATATGGGCATGATTTCTGCTTACTTCTTACCATTTAAATCAACATCTCAGTTTTTTCTTATTAATATTTAAATAGTTTTAATTATAAAATAATAAATCCTTCTAAAATTTCCAACCAAGAGGTACATAAATAAAAATTCTCATTCCTCATATGTATCTTCTGTTAACATTTTTCTTGATGCTATTGTTTTATTTCATATGACATTTTTTGAACATTAAACAGCATTGAATTGACAGGCCAGGGTTCTTATTGAAGACTCCACCATATCATTTTGTGTGACCTTGAAAATATAGAGAAGTGATTTAATTCTAATGCAGAGACAGCATGTGACCACTCATTCATTTATTCATTCATTAATTTTTCATTCATAAGTGTATTATTTTAATGAGTACCCTGTAGGGAGAATTTGGAAATTTTCTATCCCTACTTATCTCCTAAAGCTGTTGGATGCCTAGAATTAAACCATTGAAGAATTATTTTCTGGTCTGGGGAAAGGACTATCAATAGGCTCAAGTGTAAATGGTTAAGCAACAAATAGCTGCCTACCTCTGTCTTTTCCATTCTATTCTTCCACTCTCCTCCCAGTACCAAGTAAGGCTTTGGGGGAATTTCTGTTCTAGGGCTCCTCATTCTTTCCTCTCATTTCACAATCTTTTGATTTATATTGGGAGGGCCATGGTGAGGTTTAATGAGGTTTATTTTGGGGTGATTTCTTTATCAATTTTAGGTATTAAGCTTATTATATAATTTATTCCATGCCCAATCATCTCATGATGAATTTGGGAAGAAGAAGTCCCACCACCTTTCTCCTGAATGGGAACACTTTCTTCTTCTGGGGTTCAGGTGGGTCTGGGGTATGGATAAGTTTGTTCCAGGGCTGAGATTATATTAGGGTGATAGGATCTTATAGAACCCAGGTTAGGATGATGCATGTGAGTGAATTGTGCCAGTGCAGGATTTATTTAAAAATTATTATCATGGATATTTTATAAATTTAGAATTTTAAAAATATGGGGTTAAAATATTCATCTTGATTATTAGGTTTTGTTTTTCATTTTTTTTTTGATGGTACCTAAAATTTTATACCCAGAGTGAATGCTTCTGGTTGCCTCATCCTAATCCTGGCTCTAGCTTGTTCCCTACAGATGGAGTGGGCTTATCTCCATCTGTGGGCTCCTCTAGTTCCTCCAATATTAACCAAAGCTGGATAATCTCCAATTCCACCCTCAGCAGTCACTTTTGGAGAAAGTTTTGGCTTCATTCCACATCCATCTGCTCTAGCACTGGGTGTATTCCACATGTTTAAGAATATGTCCTTGTCTGTCTATATCCTGTGACCACTCATTTAGTATTAATGGTGGCAGAATAGTATAGTGAAAATTACCATGGAGGGACTTCTTTAGTTTGGAAATTGGGGGAAGATGAGGATGCAGGTGGTGGGGAGCAGGACATAGTCCTCCAGGCCTCTGAAACTTCAGAGGCCTGAAAACGGTACACTACTGCAGATGTTCTCAATATGGGATACATATTACAATCACCTGGAGAGCTTTTAAAAATACCCATGTCTGGGTGCTACCTTTGGCTTTTCATTTAATTGGTTGTGGTGGGACCCATTAATTGGAATTTTTAAAGTATCTCATATGATGTTAATGTGTAACCAAACTTAAAAACGACTGTATCTTTCCTTATTGAGATGATAGCTGAGGCTTATTCTTAAAGTTATGGAAAGCAGATTATTAGGGGTCTGAAATACCAAGTTACAGAGTACAGTGGTTCCTGCCTGTAATCCCAGAAATTTGGAAGGCCCAGGTGGGAGGATCACTTGAGGCCAGAAGCTCAGGACCAGCCTGGACAACATAGTGAGACCCTGTCTCTAAAATAAATAAATAAATAAATAAAAATTAGCTGGGTGTAGTGATTTTTCTTATAGTCCCAGCTACTCAGCAGGCTGAGGTGAGAGGATCACTTGAGCTCAGGACTTTGAGGCTGCAATAAGCTATGATTACACCATCACATTCCAGCCTGGGCTACAAAGTGAGACCCTGTCTCAAAACAAAACAAAACAGGGAGGAGGAAAAATGGAGTAAAGGTAACCCCCCGGATTCCTACTCCCAGAGAAGGAGACATATATCTTGGTCTCCTACATGTGAGTGGGTCTCCCCCCTACAAGGACAGAATCGAGAATCTGCATAGGTTCAGCGCAGGATTCAAAAAAAAGGAAAAACAAAAACAAAAAAAACCAAGATGATCCGGAGATAAGATCACATTCTCTGAAGAGTGCAAAACAAACAATAGGGCGAGTGGGAGGGCGCCGGCCCACCAGGCCAGGGGGTGAAGTGGAATCAGCCCCATAGGAGAACTTCTTTGCTTCCCCATTGACCTCCACACCCACCCAGTCAGGGACCTGTGTGAAACTGGTGCAAAATCGTGGCAGGAGAAGAGGATGCTGGAGAGTACGGTCATTAGTGGAAATTCCCTGAAGCCCTGTTCTAGGACGGCTCCAAGATGGGAGGAAACCAAACTGAGCTGATAGGGGAGGCAGTTAGATGTCTTGCCTCTGGTAACGAGCGGGGCCAGACCTACAGAGCTGTTCACTAAGTTGAACTCTAAGCTGTAACTGCCTAGGGAGAGTAAGACTGCACAGGGCGGGTCAGTAAGAGTGAGGGCTATGGCTGAACTGGCAGTCGGGAAGGCAGCATAGAGGAAGCCACAGGGTGTCCTGATGAGCCAGACCCCCAATCTAGCACCTGTCACCTCAGACAGTCGCACCCAGAGCTGGTGCCCTGTGATTGGTCAAGTTGTCACCATTGAGTTGGCCCACCAGTGCAATACAATGCAGAGGGCAGGTCCCCTCCACCCAGCCTAGAGACTCTCTTGACAAATTCTGCCCCTACACAATCTACGATGGGCTTGTCAGGCCTGGCTTGATCAATGAACTTCTGAGAAAACTAACAGCCAATGGGAGCCACAGCCACTGGGGCGCTAGGGTGCAGGGCAGACTGGGGAGCTACTTCCTCCCCCAGCCCATATCTCTCCTGGTGAAAGCGGTAGGCTCCACCTCTGGAGGCAGGGTGAGACAAGAAAACCTACTCTTCCACAGATCTAGGGAGAATCTGCTGGGCCTGTGCGCAGTGCTTAAGTATGCAGTATAAAAGACTTTGCTTCCTAGAACAGTTTAGTTCACCCAGTTGATCAAAATGCTGGGGCTTGATCTCTTTGCCCGGTCAGTGATGTGGCAAGGAATAAATCCTCCACAAGCAGCCACTATGGGCTCCACAAGTAACCCCTCCCATCAGGAATAACTTCAAAGTGTGGTGGAAGTGCTCCCTCCAGTTGCTGATCAAGAAACTACAGAAAAGAGGATGCCTGACCACCATCAGCTGATCCAGATGGGGAGGGCTGAGATTTCTGGAAGTTCAAAAAATCAAACCGAAAACTCTCCCCCTATGAGATACACCAGCTCTCAAGAATTGGAGACGGAACAAACTCAAAACACCAAAATGACAGAAGAAGAATTCCAAAATTGGATTGTAAGAAAGCTCAATGATATGCAAGAAAAAATGGACAACCAACACAAAGACCACAAAGAAGATTCAGGACTTGGAACAAAATTTCCCTAAGGAAATTGAAATCTTGACGAAAAATCAATCTGATATCCTGGAAATGAAGAATTTATTCAGGGAAATGCGAAACACATGGAAAGTCTCAAAAATAGGGTAGATCAAACAGAAGAAAGAATCTCAGAGATTGAAAATTACACCTTCCAATTAAATAAATCAGTCACAGAAATAGAGCAGAGAAACAAGAGAAAAGAGCAAAGACTACAAGAGATGTGGGATTATGTGAAGAAACCTAATATGAGGGTCATAGGGTTTCCAGAGTGGAAAGAAGAAAACACTCAAGGGTTGAACAAGCTATTTGAAGATATAATAGAGGAAAATTTCCCAGGCCTTGCTAAAAATCTCCAGATACAAGTTCAAGAAGCTCAAAGGACCTCTTCGAGATTCAATGCAAACAGAAAGATGTCACGAAATGCAGTCATCAGACTGATCAATATATCAACTAAAGAGGCCCTTATACGAGGTGTAAGACAAACGAAGCAAGTTATGTACCAAGAAAAACTGATCAGGATAACGCCAGCTTTCTCAACTGAAACACTACAAGCAAGGAGAGACTGAGGCCCCATTCTCACTCTTTTGAAACAAAATAATGCCCAGCCTAGAATCTTGTACCCTGAAAAACTAAGCTTTATATATGAAGGAGAAAGTAAGACATTCTCAGATAAGCAAAGTCTGAGGGAATTTACCAAGACAAGACCAGCCCTACAAGAAGTACTCAAAACAGTGTTATGCATGGAACAGCATAGTAAAAACTCATGAACATAAAAACACCCAAAACCTAAAGATTAAAGGCCATATATGACAATGGTTCAAGAGAGAAATGAAAGCAACAACGTCCAATCCAACAGAATGAATAGTAATCTGCCTCGCCTATCAGTTCTCTCAATAAATGTGAATAGCTTAAACTCTCCAATCAAGAGACATAGGCAGGCTGAATGGATAAGAAAATACAAGCCAAGTATCTGATGTCTTCAGGAAACACATCTAATCCTAAAGGATGCATATAGACTAAAATTAAAGGGGTGGAGATCAAGATTTTAAGCAAGCAGAAGCCAAAACAAGGCTGGTGTGACAGTTCTAATCTCAGATGATTTAGTTTTTAAACCAACATACAAAAATGGTCATTGTATAATGGTGAAGGGTACAGTTCAACAAGAAGATATAACAACTTTAAATATGTATGCACCCAACTTAGGTGCACCCAGATTCATAAATCAAACTTACTGGATCTAAGCAAATTGATTAACAGCAATTCCATAATTACCAGGGATTTCAACACACCACTGACTGCACAGGACAGATCCTCCAAACAGAAAATCAATAAAGAAATAATGACTTAAACAAAACTCTACAACAATTGGGTCTGACTGACATTTACAGGACATTCTACCCAAAATCCACTGAATTTACATTCTTCTCTTCATCTCACAGGACATTCTCTAAGATTGACCATATCCGAGGACACAAAGTAAGCCTCAATATATTAAAAAAAAAAGAAATCATACCATGTATCTTCTCAGATCACAGTGTAATAAAAGTAGAAATCAACCCTAACAGACACTCACATTTCTACAGAAAAAAATGGAAATTAAACAACCTTCTATTAAATGATTACTTCATAAATGAAGAAATAAAGATGGAAATAAAAATATGCTTTAAACAAAATGACAATGGAGAGACAAGCTATCAAATCCTCTGGGACACAGCTAAAGCAGTACTGACAGGAAAGTTTATCTCCATAAATGCCTATGACCAAAAGTCAAAAAGATCACAAATAGACAATTTATGAAACAACTCAAAGACCATGAAAAAGAAGAACAGATCAACCCCAAACCCAGAAGAAGTGAAATTAACAAGACCAATCAGAACTAAATGAAATTGACAACAGAGAAGCTATACAGAAGATTAATAAAACAAAAAGTTATTTGAAAAAATAAACAAAATTGACACACCTTTGGCTAGGGCAACAACAAGCAGAAAAGAGAAATCTCCAATAAGCTCCATCAGGAACAAAAAATGAGATATCACAACTGATCCCAAGGAGATACGAGATAAAATATATGAATACTACAAACATCTTTATGCACACAAGCTGGAAAATGTAGAGGAAATGGAAAAAAATTCTAGAAACACACAGCCTCCCAAGGCTCAAACAGGAAAAAATAGAATTTCTGAATAGACCGGTATCAAGAGCTGAAATAGAAACAGCAATTACAAATCTTCCTAAAAAGAAAACCACAGCCCAGATGGTTTCACACCTGAATTTTACCATACTTAAAAAAAGAACTGGTGCCTATATTGCAGAAATTATTCCACAACATTCAGAAGATGGGAAATCTCCCCGACACCTTTTATGAAACGAGCATTACTCTGATACCAAAACCAGGAAAGGATGCAACAAAAAAAGAAAATTACAGACCAATATCCCTAATGAATATAAATGCAAAAATCGTCAACAAAATCCTAGCTAACCAAATCCAGAGGCTTATCAAAAAAATAATCCATCACGACCAAGTGGGATTCATCCAAGGGATGCAGGGATGGTTCAACATATGTAAATCTATAAATATAATTCACCACATAAACAGAAGCAAAAGCAAAGACCACATGACTCTTTCAATAGATGCAGAAAAAAAGCTTTTCACAAAATTCAACACCCTTTCATGATACTAACACTTAATAAAATAGGCATAGAAGGAACATACATAAAAATGATACAAGCCATATACGACAGACCCATAGCCAACATCATACTGAATGGGGAAAAATTGAAAGCATTCCCACTTACAACTGGAGCCAGGCAAGGTTTCCCACTATCTCCACTTCTATTCACCATAGTGCTAGGCTACAACAATCAGGCAGGATAGCACAATTAAAGGTATCCACATTGGAGCAGAAGATATCAAACATTCATTGTTCACTGATGATAGGATATTATATTTATAAAACCCCAAAAATTCAACCAAGAAACCCCTAGAACTGATAAATGAATTTAGTAAAGTCTCAGGATACAAAGTCAATACACAGAAATCAGAGGAATTCATATATGCTAACAACAATCAAATTCAGAACCAAATCAAAGACTCAATACCCTTCACAATAGTAACAAAGAAAATAAAGTACCAAGGAATGTACTTAACCAAGGATGTAAAAGACTTCTACAGGGAGAACTATGAAACACTGAGGAAGGAAATAGCAGAGGATGTAAACAGATGGAAATCCATACCATGCTCGTGGATCGGCAGACTCAACATCATTAAAATGTCTATACTACCCAAACTGATCTACAGATTCAATGCAATACCTATTAAAATCTCATCAGCATTCTTCACAGATACAGAAAAAATAATTTTACGCTTCGTATGGAACCAAAGAAGACCCCGTATATCAAAAGCAATTCTAGGCAACAAAAACCAAATGGGAAGTATTAATATGCCAGATATCAAACTATACTACAAAGCTGTAGTAATTAAATCAATCTAGTATTGGCACAAAAATAGGAATACTGACCAGTGGAAGACATCTGAGAACTCTGATATAAAACCATCCTCATATAGCCATCTAATTTTTGATAAAGCAGACAAAAACATACGCTGGGGAAAAGAATCCCTTTTCAATAAATGATGCTGGGAAAACTGGATAGCCACTTGTAGAAGGCTAAAGTAGGACCCACACTTTCACCTCTCACAAAAATCAACTCACGCTGGATAACAGACTTAAACCTAAGGTATGAAACTATTAGAATTCTAGAGGAAAATGTTGGAAACACTCTCCTAGACATCAGCCTAGGCAAAGAATTTATTAAGAAGTCCTCAATGGTAATCACGGCAGCAACAAAAATAAATAAATGGGACATGATGAAACTAAAAAGCTTCTGCACAGCCAAAGAAATAGTCATGAAAGTCAACAGACAACCTACTGAATGGGAGAAAATGTTTGCATCTTACACATCTGATAAGGGGCTGATAAGTAGAATCTACTTAGAACTCACGAAAATCAGCAAGAAAAAATCAAACAACCCTATCAGAAAGTGGGAAAAGTACATGAATATAAACTTTTCTAAAGAAGATACAATAATGGCTAACAAACATATGGAAAAAATGCTCATCATCTCTAATCATCCGAGAAATGCAAATCAAAACCACAATGAGATATCACTTAACTCCAGTGTGAATGGCCTTTATCTAAAAGTCCCCAAACAATAAATGTTGGCATGGATATGGAGAGATAGGAACACTCCTACACTTCTGGTGGGACTGCAAACTAGTTCAACCTCTATGGAAAGAATTATGGAGATATCTTAATGTGATACAAGTAGATCTATCATTTGACCCAGCAATCCCACTACTGGGCATCTACCCAAAAGATCAAATGGCACTTTATTAAAAAGACACCTGCACTCAAATGTTTATAGCAGGACAGTTCACAATTGCAAACTGTGGAAACAACCCAAGTGCCCATGAAATCATGAGTGGATTAATAAAATGTGGTATATGTATACCATGGAGTACTACTCAGCTCTAAGAAACAATGGCGATATAGCACCTCTTGTATTTTCCTGGATAGAGCTGGAACCCTTACTACTAAGCGATGTATCCTGATAATGGAAAAACAATCACCACATATACTCACCAGCAAAGTGGTATTAACTGAGCAGCACCTAAGTGGACACATAGGAACTACATTAATTGGGTATTGGGTGAGTGGGAGGGGGTGGGAATATACATACATAATCAGTGAGATGTGTACTGTCTGGGTGATGGGCACGCTTGAAACTCAGACTTGGGGGGGGGGAAAGGGCACTATTTGAAACCTTAAAATTTGTACCCCCATAATATGTGGAAATTAAAAAAAAAACGAACAAATAAATAAGGTAATATACATAATGAGTGAGATGGTGAGATGTGCACCGTCTGGGGGATGGTCATGCTGGAGACTCAGACTTGTGGGGGGAGGGGGGAAAGGGAACTTATTGAAACCTTAAAATCTGTACCCCCATAATATGCTGAAATAAAAAAAAATAAACAAGTTAATAGTAACTAAGAGCTTTGGTAAAGAAATATCTTTTAAAAACAAAATAGGTAGCAGCAGGAGTAAAGGTGAGGAGCATGGCTCAGTGTTTCTACAAGATTTAGGCAGTGATATGTCCCAATAATCTTCATGATTTATACTGGGAGCTGATTCTTCTTTTTCCCAGTTTGTATTTAGTTTTGTTTTGCAGCTAAATTATTTGTATATGCTTGATATGTGCTTGTAACAGTAACTTGGAAGCTTTCTGGGAAACATTTTTAGTATTCTGAGTCTCTGTTAAATGGATGGTCAATGCAGGCTTCCGAGTCTGAGGAATAAAAACACTTCCACATGCCATATAATGTTCATAAGGTTATCCATGTCAATGCATTTAGCAAATTTATTATTTTCCTTCATAGCAAGTGTGGCAAATAGCTTCATAATTAATAAATGAATAAACTGTGTATTTCATGATATGTTAATATGATTTATCAAGGTAATTCAATTTAAGTCTAAAGTATCTCATCAATGGGGTTTTATGTATATTTTAAACATTTACCTAGGAGTTTATTCTAAAATATGTGTTCTCTTTTGACCATACTTGTTAGAGATTTTGGTTTGTGTTTTGAATATTTTCACAGACATGTTTTTGCTGCAACTATCAGACTAGAGTGTCAAATATCTACTGAGCATCAGTCTCAATTTCAAGCCATCAGCCCCTGTCTTCAGAAAATTCCCTCTATTTTATAGTCATAAATAAAAGACCACCAGTGTGGAGAGGAGCTGCTATTGCTTTTCAGGTCAGGAATGAGCATGACCATCACGTGAAGAAGCTGGAATAGTTTCCATCTTTATTACCCTAATAGAATCTTGAAGACTATTAGGGTAATGAATATTAATATTCACATTAGTCTTTCACTTTTATGCTAAACCACAGCCACAGATCATTGAAGAAATGATTTTCTAATATTATGCAATTGTCATTACTGAGAACCAGGAGGCATTATATTTTGTTTCCTTGCAATGAATTTAGTTTCAATCTTAACTAGGTAACCATAACTTTATATAGTCATATTATACTACTGAAAGTGATCACCATTTTTTCCCGTACTCTGAGGTTTATTAAATGCAACTCTTGTTCTGTTGAGATGTCTTAGAGGTGGTGGGGTATGGAATGCCAGGGCTGTTTCTTTCTCCTACATTTTGGAATTCTTGATAGATTAATATATCTGAAACACTGCACTAAGATCAAAGGACTTCCACTGACAGACCTTGAGTCATGATAATTACCTAGAGAAATATTGATGAAGTATATTTTTGTCTTGTTTCATAATGGCATGATGGGAGTTTATCTGGCACTTCCACTAAATTGCTGTGTAAACTTAGGGAGGTTGCTCCCTTCTTGGGGGTCTCATTTTTTATGTCAATATACTGGAGTTGAATCAGATGATCTAAAAACATACATTCAACTCAATCTATGATTTTTTGATATCTGACTAAAATTGGGTGAATTAATACATGCAGTTAGCACAGCATACCATACCTTTATATTTTTAAGTTCTTCTAAAGAGCTTAATGCACTTTGATATTTCTTAGATTTATAATCTCAGAAGCTGTGTCTACACTTATTTCATTAATTTTTACCATGTTTGTTTGAGCAATGGTAATAGGAAAATTCTTATTCTCGTTTCACAGATGAAAAAACAAGGCCAGTTAAATTATACTCTTGATGATATTGAAGGGAAAATGTATAATTAAGTACTAGATCTTGGTCTACATAGTGGAGGGAAAGAATAAAACACATAGAGACAGCAGGAAGCTGGAGTTGGATATGGAATATTGAGATACCACATATGTAGAACCACTTGCCAGTTAACTACTTGAAAAGAAAAGTAAGAGGTAGAGAGGCAGTAGGTAACAGTATCATATTGGTCATGAATCTGTATGCCTAGTCCAGACTGTAAGAACTTTTCTAAGAATTAGCTGCTAAGTGTGCAGGTGGACCTAATAAGTCTTTTAACTTAACTTTTTATCCAATACCTAATTTTCTTCTAAAAGCTCTACAACAATTGTTGCTCAGACTTATGTCAAAAACTGTGCTTTGTATTTTATATGTTTTATCTTGGTTGAATAGTCACAAGTAGGTACTATCATTATGTCTATTCTACAGCCAAGGAAGCTGACGTTCAGAGAGGTTAAATGTTTTGGCCCAGGTCACACAGCCTGTAAGTGGCAAAACTGGCAACTGAATCTAGATATGTCTCAACTCAAATTTGACCTTTAAAAAAACTTCTCCAGTAACTGATATTCAAACAATTTATAGAACTATCATTTTTGCCTGCATACTATATTGCTTTGTTAAAAATTTCAATTCCTTTAGGAGCATTTTGAGACCTCTGTCCTGTGACATACTGTCAGTTTTGATAATGACTGATACTTTCTCTAGAGCTAGGATTCTTCAACAGATAAAGCGATTTACTTAACTTGTTGTTCTATGTGTACAAGGAGCTTATTTTCTCAACCCAAAATTGTTACATGCGGTCTGTCAGAGTAGACAGTTCTCATTGCCTAAACTCCTTCAAAGGGCTCTATACATCTTATTTTCTGCCCTCACCGCACATTCTGTCTCAGATCCTGAAATCATTCCCTTGCCCTCCGGAACTCATAGTCAGTTATCTACAGAATGTTCTATACCCTTTGACCGGTTCTCTGAAAGATTCTACTTCCTTTTTGTTCAAACTGAAACCTGGCTATTCTCTGAGGACATAGCTTTCCCTGTAGTCATCTCATGTTGTTATTATTTTCCTTTCCACATCTCTCATACCACTAAGACTGCAGGTGAAAAGGACTATTTTCCTCTTCTGCTTCCTAATAAATCTCAGCTTTGAATCCCATATCTTCAGTCTATTCCACCCCTTCCTGTTGTATCATCTACTCCTGAATCATTCCTCTTCATTAGTCAAAGTTTTTATTTTGTGGTTCCTTATCACTCATTCCAGCACTGCACCTGTCATAATTCTCAATTTTAATTTTTTTAATTTCCCCATGGATGATCCTTTCTTTTTTTTTTTCTTTTTTTGAGACAGAGTTTCACTCTGTTGCCCAGGCTAGAGTGCTATGGCATCAGCCTAGCTCACAGCAACCTCGAACTCCTGGGCTCAAGCAATCCTTCTGCCTCAGCCTCCTGAGTAGTTGGGACTACAGGCATGTGCCACCATGCCTGCCTAATTTTTTATATATATTTTTAGTTGGCCAATTAATTTATTTCTATTTTTTTATAGTAGAGACAGGGTCTTGCTCTTGCTCAAGCTGGTTTCGAACTCCTGGCCTTCAGCAATCTGCCCCCCTCAGCCTCCCAGAGTGCTAGGATTACAGGCATGAGCCATAGTGCCTGGCTAGATAATCCTTTCAATACCCAAGATTCATAGTTTCTTAACCTCTTCTCCTTCAGAGGCTCTTGTCTTCCACCCCACCTCAGCCACTCACTCCCATAATCCTTTCTTAGACATTGTCATTACCCCTCCCTAATCTCCATTTCCAAAAATCTGTCTTTGACCAACAACCCTTTTCTTTCCATCTTAACTCTACTACCCATTTCCAACCATCTTTAGTCTTCATGGGGACCTCTAATTTACTACCTTTTTTATGTCTTTCACCACCCCCATGTTCTTATGTCCCTCATTACTCAGCATAATTTCTCTCCCTGCCAAGTCAGAGTTTCAAGTGTGTCCATCCCCTAATGAGTGGTGCATATCTCATTCATTATGTATGTATATACCCATCCCCTCCTCCCCCCCTCCCACCTGCCTGACACCTGATAAATGTTATTCCTATATGTCCACTTCAGTGTTGATCAGTGAAACCAATTTGTTGATGAGTACATGTGGTGCTTACTTTTTCATTCTTGGTATACTTCACTTAGTAGAATGGATTCCAGCTCCATCCAGGAAAATACAAGAGGTGCTAGATCACCATTGTTTCTTAGAGCTGAATAGTACTCCATGGTATACATATACCACATTTCATTAATCCACTCATATATTGATTGGCACTTGGGTTGTTTCCACAGCTTTCCAATTGTGAATTGTGCTGCTATAAACATTTGAGTGTAGGTGTCTTTTTTATAGAATTTCTTTTGTTCTTTTGGGTAGATTCCCAGTAATGGTATTACTGGATCAAATGGTAGTTCTACTTGTATCTCTTGGAGATATCTCCATATTGCTTTCCACAGAGGTTTCACTAGTTTGCAGTCCCACCAGCAGTGTATGAGTGTTCCTATCTCTCCGCATCCACATCAACATTTGTTGTTTTGGGACCTTTTTTTTGGAAGATAATATTGCATTATGATTCAACATATAAAAATATATATTTTGATACACATTGTTATGTTAAATAAATATATAACCAAACGAGTCTCATGTGCAGGAAAACTTGATAAAGGCCATTCTCACTGGAGATAAATGATATCTCATTGCCGTTTTGATATGCATTTCTCTGATAATTAGAGATGTTGAGCATTTTTTATGTTTGTTGGCCATTATTCTGTCCTCTTTTGAAAAGTTTCTGTTCATGTCCTTTGCCCACTTTTTGATAAGGTTGTTTATTTTTTTCTTGCTAATTTTCCTGAATTCTAAATAGATTCTAGGTATCAGCCCTTTATCAGATGAGTAGCATGTGAAAATTTTGAATTCAAATCCAAATGACTTCTTGAAGGTCTCCGCTTGGATATCTCATAGAGATTTCAGAAATTTCTGAGTCATCCATTATTATTATCTCCCCTAAGATAACACTGGAAAAAATATCTAAAGTTTGAAACTGGTTACCTGTGGGACAGGGGGTGAGTGAGGTTGTTGTAGCATATAACAGGCCAATATTTTTTATTAGGCATAATATAGTATTTTTTTTTATTTAAGCATATTATGGAGGTATAAATGTTTAGGTTACATATATTGCCTTTGCCCCGTCCAAGTCATAGCTTTAAGTGTGTCCATACCCCAGACAGTGCACACCGCACCCATTAGGTGTGAATATACCCATCATCTCCTCTTCCCTCCCAACGGCCTGACACCCAATGAATGTTACTACCATATGTGCACATAAGTTTTGACAATACCCATTTGATGGTTGAGTACATGTTTTGCTTGTTTTTCCATTCCTGTGACACTTCACTTAGTAGAACAGGCTCCAGCTCTATCCAGATGTTTTTTTACAGCTTCAATCTCATCACTTGTTATTGGTATTAGTACTTGTTATTGTCAGTTTGTTGAGATTTTACATTTCTTCATGGTTCAATCTAGATAGATTTTATGTGTCCAGGAACTTATCCATTTCTTGAAGGTTTTTAAATGTGTTGGTGTATAATTGTTCATAATAGTCTCCAATGATTCTTTGTATTTCTGAGGTCTCAGTTATTATGTCTCCTTTTTATTTTCTGATTTTATTTGGGTCTTCTCTGTTTTTTTTCTCAGTCCAGCTGAAGGTTTTCCAATTTTGTTTATCTTTTCAATATGCCAACTTTTGTTTCATTGATCTTCTGCATTTTTGTCTCTATTTCCTTTATTTCAGCGCTGATCTTTATTATTTCTTTCTTTCTACTAATTTTGGTTTTGGTTTATTCTTGCTTCCTAGTCCTTGTGGTATAGTATTAGGATGTTAATTTAAAGTCTGCCTACTTTTTTGATATGCATGCTTATTGTGATAAATTTGTCTCTTAGTACTCCTTGTGCCATGTTCCATAAATTTTGGTGTGTTGTATTTTCATTTTCATTTGTTTCAAGAAATTTTTAAATTTTTCTTAATTTATTCATTGACTCATTGCTCATTCAAGAGCATGTTGTTTAATTTCCATGTGTTTGTGTATTTTCTAAGATTCCTTTTGTTCCTGATTCTATTGCTACTGGAACAGATACTTGATGTTTTCTATTTTTTGAATTTGTGCAGACTTGTTATGTGGCCTAAGATATGGTCCCTTCTGGATAATGATGATAAAAAGAACATGTATTGTGCAACAGTTGAGTGAAATGCTCTATAAATGTCAGTTAGGCCTATTAAATCTAGTGTGTAGTTTAACTCCACTGTTTCTTTGATGATTTTTTTTTTGTCTAGATGATCTGTTCATTACTGAGAGTGATGTGTTAAAATCCCCTGCTATTATTGGTTTGTGGCCTCTCTCTCCCTTTGGGTCTATTAATGTTTGCTTTATATATTTGCAAGCTCTTGTTTTGGGTGCATAGATATTTATAATTGCTATATCCTCTTGCTAAATTGATCTTTTTATCATTATATAGTGACCTGTCTTGTCTTTTTTATGGTATTTGATTTGTAGTTGATTTTATCTGATATGAGTATAACTACTCCTGCTCTTTTTTGGTTTCCAGTTGCATGGGATATCTTTTTATACCTCTTCACTTTCAGTCTGTGTATGCCTTTATAAGTGAAGTGGACTTTTTGAAGATGGCATATAATTGGGTCTTGTTTTCTTAATCCATTCAGCCACTCTATGCCTTTTAACAGGCAAATTGAGACTATTTACATTAAGTGTCATTATTGATAAGTAAGGACTTATTACTACTATTTTGTTGCTTGTTTTCTGGTTATTTTGAGATTCCCCCCTTCTTTTCTTTTTTCTGTCTTCTTTTGTAGTTAAGTAATATCTCTAGTAGTATGTTTTAATTTGTTGCTCTTAATTTTTAGTGAATCTATTACAGGTTTTTTCACTATGATTACCATGAGGCATATAAAAACATTTTATAAATATAAGAAGTTATTTTATAAAAATGATGTCTTAGAACACAAATAATAGAAAAATCAAAGGCAAAAACACACAAATAATTCTAAAGTTTGACTCTATACCCCCACATTTTGACACTTAGTTGTCCAATTTACGTATTTTTAAATTGCCTGTCTCTTAATAGATTGCAGTCTATTATTGTTTTTCATAGATTAGTCTTTTGGGGTTTATAGTAGAGTTATGAGTAGATTTCACACCACTAGTACAATAATATAGTATTTGGGTTTGCCCAAGTAATTTATTTTACCAGTCAGTACATTTCATGTTTTGAGAAGTCTTCTTTTGCATGTTAATGTTTTTTTTCTTTCAAATTGAAGAACTGCCTTTATCATTTCTTATAAAATGAGTCTGGTGGTGATGAATTCCTTGAGCTTTTCATTTGTCTTTGAAATAGTTTATCTCTCCTTCAAACTTGAATGACTATTTTGCTGGAACAATATTCTTGAGTTGCAGTATAATTTTTTTGAGTATTTTGAAAATATTTTTCTTATTTCAGCATAATATGGGGGTACAATGCTAAGGTTACATACATTGCTCTTGCCTTCCCTCCCCCTTCAAGTCAGAGTTTCAAGTATATCCATCCCTCTGACAATGCACATTGCACTTATAATGTATATACCCATCCCCTATTCTGCCCTCCCACCTGCCTGACACCCGATAAATGTTTTTTTTTTTTTTTTTTTTTTTTTTTTTTTTTAACATTTTGGTTAGATTTTATAACTTTGCCTTTACCTAGCAATGGTTAGAAATATGCCCTTCCCCTCTACACTGTTCGCCACATCCCTCAGATGTGAGTCTATCCCCCCACTGCCAGAATCTCTGGTGAACACCACCACCCTTTGAGCACCATATTGATAATTGGTCAGTACCAATTTGATGGCAAGTACATGTAGAGCCCATTTTTCTGATATTGTGTCACCTCACTTTGGATAATGGGCTTAAGCTCAATCCAGGATAATATAAGTGGTGCTAGCTCACTGTCATTTCTTAGAATTGAGTAATATTCCATTGTGAACATGTACTAACTTTTAATAATCCAGTCATGAATTGAAAGGCACTTAGGTTGTTTTCACGTCCTTGCAATAGTGAATTGTGCTGCTATAAACATTCAGGTGCAGATGTCTTTATAATAGAATGTCTTATGCTCTTTTGAGTAGGTGCCTAATAATGCTCTTGCTGGGTCAAGTGGTATTTCTATTTTTAGCTCTTTGAGGTATCTCCAAATTCTTTTCCACAAAGGTTGCACTAATTTGCAGTCCCACCAGCAGTGTGAAAGTGTTCCTGTCTCTCCACATCCTTGCCAGCATTTGTTGTTTGGGGATTTTTTGATAGAGGCCAATCTCACTGGGGTTAGGTGATATCTCATTGTGATTTTGATTTGCATTTCTCTAATGATTAGAGATGTTGAGCACTTTTTAATATTTTTGCAGGCCATTATTCTATCTTCTTTGGAAAAGTTTCTGTTCATTTCTGTTGCCCATTTCTTGATGGGGTTGTTTTATTTTTTCTTATTAATTCTTTTGAGTTCTAGATAGATTCTTGTTATCAGACCTCTATCAGAAGTGTAGAGAGCAAGTATTTTCTCCCATTCTGTAGGTTGTCTATTCGCTCTAATGATAGTTTCTTTGCCTGAGCAGAAGCTTTTTAATTTGATCCTTTTCTTTCACTCCCTCATGGTCTGTAAGGTTTCTGTTGAGAAGTCTATTGCCAGACATGTTGGAGTTCCTTTCTTTATATAACATTTGCATTTTAACTCTCACTCCTTTTTGGATCTTTTCTTTGTCCTTGATCTTTGAGAGTTTGGTTATTAAATATCTTGGAGTGATCTTATTTGCATTGAATCTGTTTGGCATTGAAAGACATTCATATGACTGGATGAATATTTATGTCTTTCCCAAGTTTTGGAAAGGTTTATGTTATTATATCTTTGAACAAGCTTTCTACCCCTCACTCTTGCTCAGTTCCCTCTTGAATACCAACAATTCTTAGATTTCATCCTCTGAAGTAATTTTCTATATCTTGTAGGCAATCTTCATCCATTTTTCTTTTTTTCTTTTTTCTCCTTTGACTGTGTATTTTTAACCAATCTTTGAGCTAACCAATTCTTTCCTCTGCATGGTTTGTTCTGCTAGTGAGAGCCTGAGTATAAAGAGTTACTCAGTTCAGCAATATATTTCTCAATTCTAAGATTTCTGTTTGATTTGTTTTTTATATCAATCTCTGTTAAATTTATCTGATAGACTTCTGAATTGCTTTTCTGTTATCTTAGAGATCACTGAGTTTCCTTAAAAGTACTGTTCTGAATTGTGTCAGAGAGCTCACAAATCACCATCTTGTTAGAGTCAGTCATTGAATTTTTGCTTTGTCCTTTTGGGAATGTCATGCTTATTTGTTGTTGTTTCCTGTGAGTATACATCTACGTCTTTGCATTGAAGGATTAGTTATTCAAATTTTCTCTGTCCAGCTTGTTTTGGCTCTAATTGAAAGTATTTGCTTAGCAAACCTTCACTGTTCAGTCACTGCTCTGTTTTGACTCTAGGAGGTATATTAGGCCCAGGTTCACCTTGGCTCTAGTAAATGATCAGTGGACTCCCTGTCCCAAATGGGATAAGTCCCAAAGGGATTATCCCAGCATTGTAGGATAACCCAGCAGTGGGTAAGTGTTTGTACCCAGAGGACCTGGGGCATGTATCTTCTACAGTTACTCTTATTTGGCATCTTCTTTAGCCAAGATACAGAGCAGCATTTCTGGGTTGGTAATGGTACCATCTCTCCTGTTTGGCTCTGCCTGTCCTCTGGGATATTTCTCCCTTCATGTAGTCATGATAGTACTGCTGGATTAAAGTAAAGCTAGGTCTTCTTTCAGGACCCCAAGAAGCTGGAGAGTCTGGTTGACCACCTCAATTTAACTTTTTCCAGTCTAGGAATTATGGGTTGAGGGGAGATTTTTTAATGCAGTTAGTGCCTGAAAAAATGGGGGAGCATCATAGATCTGGAATTATGGTTCTCCTAGCATCTTTTCAGAAATTGTCTACTTCTCTGTGGCCTCAGAAACTGTCTCATCTTCATATTCGAGCCCTGGGTTGTTGCTGGTGAAAATATTAGCACTGTATATTTGGTGGTGGTGGTGGTTTTTCTTGGGGAAAAGCCATCTTGCCTTTACACCACTATTTTGAAAATGGAAGTCTCCTAATTTTTATTTTTCTACCATTTTGAAGTAAATGTTTAATTCTTCATTCCTCTTCATTCTATTTTTTAAATTGATAATCTTCAAAACTCTGAGTATTCCTCCAAATTGATTGTTGCACCTCATATGCTTTAATATTTGTTGTTTTTTTGTTGCTGTTATTTTCTAGTTACTTAGAAACTGCAGCTTTGATTTCCTCTCTAATTCCATTATCATTTGGAAGAGATTTTAAGTTTCTAAATGATTGGTCATTTTTGTTATTTATTTCTAGTTTTATTGCAATGTTATTAATGAAAATATTTTTTGTCCTAATATATGACCAATATTTGTAAATGCTTCATGGTTCTTATAAAAAAAGACATTTATTATTTGTGAAGTAGAGTGGTTGATATATAGTTAATAAACTTGCATTATTTGTTATATCATTCATATCCTTTTTGCTTGCTTTTTGTTGAAAGACATGGAATTATATATGTTTATGAAAGTCTCCCAACAGTATAGGTACAATGTTTAAATCAATTTATTCCCTTAGTATGCAGTTTTGCTGCATATTTTTTGATATTGTATTTTGTTTAGTGCAAATATAAAATGACTATAAAATTTATTTTGTGGATTTGTTTTGTTATTAAAATAGCAGTTATATTCTCAGTATTTTTAAATCTCAAATTCAATCTAGTCTTAAAGTGTTATTTCCAAGTTGTCGTTGTTATTATTTTCAGATCACTGACAATTTTGAGGAGGGTCTCTCATGACCTGAACAAATTTGCTTAGATGTATAATTTATAGACAACACAAAAATGATGAGATTTTTTATTTGACCCAAGCTGATAGTCTTTCCTTTTAACTTTAATGGATATATTTTCTCTCTCTGCATTTATTGTTATACTAGATATGCTTACTATATTCTCCACTTTTACTATAGATTATAATATATATTATATACTGTATTATAGCTTCCTATAATCTTTGTAGCTATACTAATGGTTACCATTCATACATTTAGTAAGTTAAAAATACTTTATGTACAAGTTCATGCCTGAAAAAATATCCATTTGCCTCTAATCCCATCCCATAAAAGGCATCCTTCATCCCGCTCCTTCCTCATCCTGCTACATTTGAGGTTGCTCTGGGAGTTTACTTTTATGTGTTAAGTTATCATTATTTTCCATCCAATCATCACAGAAATATTTGAATGTCTACTTTATGCTAAGAACTGTTATAAGCACTTGGGATAAATATGTACCAAATTGGGCAAAACTCCCTGTCTTTATGGGACTTACATTCTAGTGAAGATAGACAGAAAATAGTAGCTATAGTAACTAATTTATATGTCATGTTAGAAGGTTATAAGTGCTATGGAAAAAAAGAAAAAAAAGATAGCAGAGTAAGAGAGTTTGGGAATTGGAAGGGCCTTGTTGAGGGCATTAATGCATTGTTAAATAGGGTGATCATAGTAGTCACATAGAAAGTGGCATTTGCACAAATATTTGAAGGGCATAATAAGGTTAGTCATGCAGAAATTTGTGGCAGAAGCAAATCAGGTGGAGGAACAGCATGTTCAAATGACTTAAAGGCAAGGGAGTGCATGGTAGGATCTAGGAATAGTAGCAAGGCCAGTGGTGACTAGTGCACTAGTCTGGGCTAGTGCAGAGTCAACAAAAGAAAGACAACAAGAGATGAATTTAATAAGTCATGGGGAAGTTTTTGTAAGCTATTATATAGAATCTTTTTTTTTTTATTCAAAGTGAGATGAGAATGCATTGGAGGGTTTCAGCAGAGGAGAAAGATATTCTGACTCACATTTTAAAAGAGTCTCTCTAACTGCTCTGTTGAGAATAAACTGTAAGGGCAAGAGGATGGAAGTAATGAAACCAGTGTTTATTTCATTATGTAGTTGTTCTTAGAAGTTGACAACACTTATATTTAAATAAAAATAGCTCATTTTTAAAAGAATTTTTTACATGTTTAGATCAATCGAGTATTCTTTACCAGTCTCTTCATATCATTACATTTTTATTCATATCATTACATTCTTATTCAAGCATTGTTTATTAATTTACAAGGTAGCTGGATTATAACTATAGTTAACATTTTTCAGTAAAGGCACAATAAAAACATATTTCTTCAGTCCTTGCATATCTTCACACATGAGCCTTTCCACATGAGCCCAATTAGCAATTGGTTATAGCATTCATGGTTACTAACTTTGCAGGTTCAAAACAACTTACAGTATATTATAGTGCCTTTTAGCATATAATGTTGCCCAGGGAAATCTAATGTCAGCCTATTTTTTCCTTAGGCAAATTTAATTACTCTGTCTCAATATTTGCATGATTATTTCTTTGAACTTGAACTTTAGTAACATCTCACATATGAGAATTCTTGGTCAATCTGTATTATTTGTACATGGGAAATATTATGTGTATGTGTGTGGGGGTGTGTGAACACATAAGTCGGAATATGTTTCTACCTTCTTTTGTGTTGTCTTACAATTGTATATCAGTCCTCAAAGCCTATTTTATTTGTGGAATTTTTTTCTAGGTTCTGTCAGGACCTAAATTAATATTCCTGATTTGCATTTCTAATGCAACTTTAGATAATCTAGTTTTACGTACTTTTATAAATATTTCATATAAGAATTGGGAAGGTACCTTTCACTTTTATGTGAAAGTCAAAGAAAATTATTTTAAAATTAACACATAATATCTGAGATGAGGTAATTGCAAATAGCACTACTGTTATAAAATGTTCTCTGGACCAGAAGCAGGGAACAAGTTTATGGAGAAATAAGGTTATTGCTATAGCCTTGTTTATAATGTTAGAATTTCTAAGGAAATTTTTGTAGAACTTGGAAAAAGAGAGATATGTTTTCCTAGGCCCCATCCAAGACCTATAAGAACCCATTCTGGACCATACAGTCACCTTTCAATCAATATAGATGCATTAGAATTTTATAACTTGTAGCTGTTAGTCAATTTATACTTTTATTTATCTTCTTCAGATAGCGGATCTACTCACAGGAAAACTATATATATACACACACACACATATAAAACATGCTAGAAAAATATTTCAGTCTTTCTCAAAGTTCTAGTAAGTGTAAAAACTATATTTTTGATGTAAAATGAAATATTGAACTTACAAAACTTTCTTTGTAAAATTTAATTTCTTATGATTGAAGAAATTCTTTTAAATAAAGTAGCAGATAACCGAACACACAAAATGAAATGGCTTCCTTAGTGTCATTGTGTTTTCATCACAGGAGCAACTTTCTGCCTACTCTAGGCAGATCTTACATTCTCCCATTTGTCTTGAGGAGAAGGAAATTTACTTTCTATGGGAAAGGGCTGAGATATTTCCTTAGTTTCTGATTAGAAACTCTGACTCGAGGGGGTGGGGCAAGGGCAATATATGTAACCTAAACATTTTTCCCCCAATAATATGCTGAAATAAAAAAAAAAATAAAATTAAAAAAAATAAAGTTCTATTTAGAGAATGGTACTACTTAAAATAGCTATCATAGTATATGTGAATTATCAAAGCAACTTTGGAAACTAAGGCAATATGAGTTTAATTGTTCTGCCTACTAGCTGAATTTGAGAGACATCCATAGCATTTTATTTTAAATCACAGTTTAAACCAAGTCCTAGATTTCATTAATGGCATTACAATAAAAAATCACACATTGGGCTTATCGTTATAGTATAATTGTACATTAGGGTTTTATAGATACTTTCAACTAAACGGTGAACACAATTCTGTGAACATTTTCAAAATCTATGGATGGGCTTTCTCAAAAGTGACCAAGTACTTTAGGATAGGAGCAGATGGCCGCTGATTAAATGTCAAATATTGGCACCAGAAAATACCTTGTACAAATATATACAATGTGTAATTGGTGGTATATATTTCATGAGTGAGCTTTATTGTATTCCATCTAAACACTAGACTTAAGAGATGCTGCCTACTTCTCTAAGTCTGTACTTTGCGCTATACAAATAATGGTTTTTATAGCTAGCTGATATCAGTGGTTTTTTGCAAATGTCAATGAACACAGTAACTCCAAAATGATTATTACTCTAGGCAGGTAGAATATTAATATTTTCCCTTTGCTTATATTAAATAAGAATCTATCCAGCTAGTTATCTAGCTCACTACTAATAATAATGGATGTAGATCAAATATGTAGTTTTGAAAAATAATAAAATTATCATAGCAAATAGTTCTATAGTATTCAGGTCCTAGTCTAAGAAGTTTGAAAACATCATTAATGTTTATAATAACCCCATATGATGGAGGCTATTTTTATCTCTGTTGCATACAGATGAAAAACTGAGGCAGAGAGATATTTATTAATTAATTAAGTGGTGGAGGTGAGATTTGAACCCAAGCACTTTGGCTTGAGTTTGTACTTAACCATTCCATTTTGTTGCCTTTCAAAATCTCAATTGAAAACCATTGACATAAGTTGTTGTTGAATTCTGTCACCTTATCATTATTATCAATTATAATCAAATGGATCATATTTCTATTTAATTTCATGCCACATTTTTCATATTATTTGCACATATCATCATTTATTTGTTACTAAAACACAAGTTATGCAAAATAAGTGCTATTGTTTGAACGTGTCCCCTCTAAAATTTTGCCAATGTGATGGTATTAAGAGGCAAGGCATTTGAGAGGTAATTAAGCCATGAGGGTTCCTCCCTTGTAACTGAGATTAAGGCCCTTATAATAGAGGATTCATTCAGCATTGGAATCTCTTGCTACTCTGCCTTCTACCATGTGAAGATGCAATAATAAGGTGCCATCTTGGAAGCTGAGAGCAGTCCTCACCAGACAGCCAAATGTGCTGGCACCTTGATCTTGAACTTTCCAGCATCTAGAATGATGTGGAAATAAATTTCTGTTATATATAAACTAGCCAATCTATGGTATTTTGTCGTGGCAACACAAAGTAGCCAGTCTGTGGCATTTTGTTATAGCAAACTAGCCAGCCTGTAGTATTTCATTATAGCAGCACAAATGAATGAAGATGATAGATACCATTACCTCCATTTTATAGATGAGAATATACAAAGTATGAACTTTAGAAAACCATGAACCATTATGTTGGTTCCATGGTACCAGGATATTAGAGACTGGATGTAGAAAAGACCCATAAAATAAAAATGAAGAAAGAGATATATTTCATTATTTTTAATCTTTTTTCCAGACAAATAAATATATATACACACATATATTTACAGTATACAGTATGATGTGTTTTTAATTGGTATATAATATTTTACATACTTATGGGATACAGGTGAAATTTTGTTCCATGAATAGAATATTTAATTATCAAGTCAGGATATTTGAGGTGTCTATCACCTTGATTATTTATCGTTTTTATGTATTGGGGACATTTCAAGTCTTCTCTTCTAGCTACTTTAAAATATATAATACATTGTTCTAAGTATAGTCACCCTACTCTGCTATCAAACATTATAACTTATTCCTTCTATCTAACTGTATGGTTGTACCCATTAAACAATCTCTCTTCAACTTCCCTCCCACCCACACACCCTTACCAGCCTCTAGTATCTATTAATATCATTCTGCTCTCTACTTCCATAAAATGAACTTTTTTCACTCCCACATGTGAATAAAAGTGTATGATATTTGTCTTTCAGGGCAAAAGTACCTTGTATACTTTTTAATGGGGTTATTTCTTTTTATGTTTTTGTTGTTGTTTGAGTTCCTTGTATATTCTGGATATTAGTGTCTTGTCAGATGAACAGTTTGCAAATATTTTCTCCCATGCAACATGTTGTCTCTTCACTCTGCTTATTGTTTCTTTTGTTTCAAGCCATCACAAAGCCTCTACAACGTTATATTTTGATATATGTATCATCATAAAATGATTGCATCATTCCAATTTACATATCCATCACCTCATATATTAATCATTTTTGTTGTTGTTGTTCCCAAAACAGTTGTTAGAAGTGATTGTATTGAGGTTCTTTCATCAGAGCAACCTAAATTAAAAATTAATTTATTGTGGACACATTTATTGTTATATATAATATGTGTGTTAGATACCCTTGTAGCCTATATCCAGCCCAGCAGTTCTAGCATCACATTAAATGATTCTCCTACTCTATCTGGGATTTATTATTTATGAATTTAAAATATTTTTTTATTTAAATGTTACTCTCTAACACTTATAACAACTTTTAACTATAATAATTTTCAAACTTACACACAATTAGAGAGAGAAGAACAATGAATATATATAAACACATCACCTAACCATCATCAACTATTACCTAGCTTAATGCATTTATTTTTATTATTTTTACTGTGAGAGTTCACATACCAAAAAATTCACAGTTTTCAAGTACATAATTCAGTGATTTTTAATATATTTACAAATTTGTGCAACTATTACCACTATCTAATTGCAGAACATTTTATCACTCAAAAAAAAAGTTCATGCCATTAGCAGTCACTTCCTTTCTCCACTCTCCTAGGCCCTAGCAACAATTAATCTACATTTTGTCTCTATGGATTTGTCAATCTGGACATTATATATAAGTAGAATCATAAAATATGGGGCCTTGTTTGTCTTCTTTTATTTATCATAATGTTTCCAAGGATCATCCATGTTTGTCATTTATTGGTGTTTCATTTTTTATGTCCAAATAATATTAATTCCTTATATATACATTTTGTTTATCCATTCATCACTTGATGGACAATTCAAATGTTTCCACTTTTTGGCTATTATAAACACAGTTTCTAGAAACATTCAAATACAAATTTTTACATAGCTGCATGTTTTCATTGTTTATACATATATACTTAGAATTGCTGCATCATGTAGTAACTCTGAGTTTAAGCTTTTGAGGAATTGCCACATTGTTACATTCCCCACCAGAAATATATGAGGTTTTGAATTTCTCTTACATCTTTACTAACATATTATTATCCATGATTTTGATTATAGTCAACCTAGTCAGTGTGAAGTGGTATCTCATTGTGGTTTTAATTTCCATTTCTCTAATGATGAATGGTATTCAGAATATTTCCATGTGCTTTTTAGCCATTTTGTTTGGTATTAGTGTAGCCACTCTAGGTTTCTTGTTGGTTCTGTTGGCAAGGTATATCTTTTTCCATCCTTTTACTTTCAAAATTTTTGTGTCTTTGAATCACAAGTATGTTTCTTATAGACATCATATATTTGGATTATGTATTTTTATCCATTCTCACAATATCTTCATTTGGAATGGAATGTTTATTTACATTTAATGTAAATACTGATAAGGTAGGATTTATGTTTGTTGTTTTGCTAGTTGTTTTCTATGTCTTATGTCTTTTTACATCCTCTCTTTTCCTTTACTGCCTTCATTTGTGTTAAATAGACATTTTGTAGTGTACCATTTAAATAATTACCTTTTCATTTATTTTACTATATTTCTTGAGTGGTATGTTTAGGATTGCTCTGGGGATTACAATTAACATATTAATTAGAAAATTTATAATAACAACTCTCATGTTTAGATTAATACCAGTTACATACAAAAACTTAGCCCTTCTTCTTGTCCTTTTACTGTCATACAAATTATATATTATATATTATAGGCCTATCAACCCAGTTTTAGAATCATTGCTTTGTGCAGTTATACTTTAAATTACATAGGAGAAAAAAAAGATTTTAAACAAAAAATGTATTTATATTATCTTTTGTATTTACTCATGTATTTACCTTTACCAGTATTCTTTATTTCTTAGTGTGGATTCAAGTTATTGTTTACTGTTGACTTATTTCAGCCTGAATGACTGCCATTAGCATGTATTGAAGGGCAGGTATGCTAGTGATGAAAGTTCTCAGTTTTTTTGATCTTGGAATATCTTAATTTCTCCTTCATTTTTAAGGGGCCATTTTGCCAGATATAACATTCTTTACTGAGAATTTTTCTTTCTTACAGAACTTTGAAAATGTCATCTCACTGCCTTCTAGCCTACTTGATGAGAAATCAGTTGTTAATCTTATTCAGGGTTCCATGGTAAGACATATTCTGATATTTTTCTTTAGTTATTTAGACATGGTTTCCTTTATTTCTTTGAACGCATGTAAAATAGCTGATTTAAAGTTTTTGTCTTAAGAAAGTACTTAATGTAAGCTTCCTAAGATATAGTTTCTATTGACAGTTTTTACCCCTTATTTATTGGCCACGTTTTCTAGTTTCGTTTGTCTCATGATATTTCATTATTAATTCTGAAGGAAATGTAAGGAAAAACAAGAGTAATAACTTCATCACTTTCTTTAAGGAATAAGATATAGTTTATATAGCCTTTTAATTTGTATTTAATAAACATTAGAAATGATTATTCAATAAATTAATTGATTCAACAAGTATTTATTGTCTTCTGTATTCCAGGGATGACAATAGATACTGGAGATATAGAAAAAACAAGTCCATGTCCTCAAGTAACTTACATTCTAGTGTTGAGACACAACCAAACAAGCAAGTAATTATATACTGGGCCAGATGGTGTAACTACTGGAGAGAAAAATTAAGTAGGGTAAGGTTAGGGAATACTTGGTATTTTAGGAGGTTAAGGAATGCTTGGCTGTTTATTGCTTTTTAAATGTACTTATTTATTTTTTATTTCAGTATATTATGGGGGTACAAATGTTTAGGTTACATATATTGCCTTTGCCCTACCCGAGTCAAAGCTTCAAGTGTGTCCATCTGCTGAATGGTGCACATTGCACCCATTAGGTGTGAATTTACCCATAACCCTCCTCCCCCTCCCACCTGGCCAACACCCAATGAATGTTATTACTATATGTACACCTAAGTGTTGGTCAGTTAATCACACTTATTGCATGCCTCACTAAGGCATGTAAGGAAAAACAATATTAATAACTTAATCACTTTCTTTAAGGAATATGATATCATTGATATAGTCTTTTAACTTATATTTAATAAACATTGAAATGATTATTCAATAAATTAATTGATTCTACACAAACAATTAGGCAAGTAATTATATAGTGAGCCAGATGATGTAACTACTAGAAAGAAAAATTAAGCAGGGAAAGGTTATGGAAATTTGAGCAGAGTCAAAAGAGAAGTGAGGAAACATATATCTAGGAGAAAGCACTTCATTTAGCAGAAACAACAAGTTCAAAGGTTCTGTGTTGAGAGCATTCTTGGAATGTTATTGTAATAATAAGGTGATTAGTGGGCTTCGACTAAACTGAGCAAAAGGTGCGGAAAAATTAGTAAGCAACATCAAAGAAATGCCAAGTATAGACAAATCTTTCTCAAGTTTTTTCACAACATGGGAGCTGAGAAGTGGTATTGTATCTGGTGAGAGAAGTGAGGTCAATAGAGAGCTTCCTTTTTAAATTATTATGGGAGAAAAAAATTGAAATTTTGTATGCTGATGAGAATGCTTTAGTGGAGAGGAAAAATATGTAGAAGAGTGGAAAAATTGTAATAAGTGAAGTTCTTGATTAAGCCAGTGAAGTTGGGGTCTAGCAAACACAGTGAAAAAGTATTAGGTAAGCAAAAATATTTGGAGGTATAAAATATTTCTAAGAGGGAATCAGAAAGAAGTGGCATCCATTTATTATTTTTTAAATTTTGTTAGTTACTGGGGAGGAGGAGCATGTTGACTGTGTCCTGAACAATGAGTTGGAATTTGTCATGTGGAGAACCTTGGAGAGAATATCCAAAGCAAAAGGGACACCATGTGGAAAGGCATGGAGACATGAATGAGCCTTGAATTTTATAGGAACTGCAATCTTTGAATGTTTAAAGTAAATAATATGAATGGAAAAGTGGTAGGAGTTATGACTATAAGAGTAGGCAAGGTCACTCTTATAGCAATCTGGACATTTTGGAAATTTTAAAAAGTATGCTCCACTTACCTATCAGAAAAAATCATTACTAAAATAAAATTTGTTCCTATTTTTAATATAGTTTTAAACTCAGCACATTTTTCCTGTATCTGCCATTGTTGTATGCTTTTTATAGCAAAGCAATGAAAAATGTGGATCTTGAGATGCTACAAATATAGGTTTGAGTCCGAGATCTATTACTTCCTACCAGCAAGAGCTGTAAGCCTCTATTTCCTCATATTTAAATAAGAAAACTTATAATTCCAGTACAACCTACGTCATAGACTTATGAATAGTCAATGAGATTATTCAGATAAAGAGTGAGGCAGTGCCTGGAAATAATAAATAAATGATTCCTATTATTTCTATATCTGTATGGCAGTATGAGTAAACATCAGTCACATACGTGACTTCAATGCAGATTCTTTAGATGCATTCATTTCAGTGGGGATCACCCTAGTGTTGAAAAAAAAGAAGATATTAGAATCTAAAGACCAGTAAAGCCAAGTTGCAGTTCTGAAATCACATAAAATGAATTAACTTAATGTCTCATTCTTTTCATTTAATTCTTACTTTGTTCATGAGTCATGTACTTTCAGAGTGTAATGTTTTTAACTGGGTTTGTTACCAGATCAATAAAATTGAAGTTTCAAGGAACCTGTGGAAGGAAACAGTTTCACTGTTACCAAAAATTTTTTTGTGATGGTAATCATTAAAATAACTTTCTAGATGCATTATTTTTGGTGAATTTTATATAATCAATTATAGTTATCCCCAACACAAACATCAATGACATATGCTATGTTACTAAGAGCTGCCAATGTTACAAAACTAAATATAGATACTAGGATATATATTTTAATAATTCATGCATGAAAATAAAATGCAACTATGATTAACCTATTAATCTAGGATGTAATTTTTACTTTGGTAATCCAACTTAATAATAAATGACTGAGGCAACCAATGAGAAGGCGGAAGTGATGGCCGCTTTGTAGCCGCTGGCAACTATTACAAGGTTGAAGCCAGAGTGGACCGCTCTTCTGGAGCTGCTGTTCCCCTACTGTTAAGGCATCACTGAGAGCTCAGCACCAAGGCTGAACTGTACCATTTAGAAGACTGGAAGCTGATGCATCTGTAGATATGTTTTCAAAAGTCCTGGAGAATAAGTTGCTTCAGACAACAAAACGAGTGGAAGAACATTTGGATTCTGAAATTCAGAAACTGCATCAGATGGATAAAGATGAATTGGAATGCCTCAAAGAAAAGAGACTTGAGGCACTAAGGAAGGCTCAACAGCAGAAACAAGAATGGCTTTCTAAAGGATATGGGGAATATAGAGAGATCCCTAGTGAGAGAGACTTTTTTTGAGAAGTCAAGGAGAGTAAAAAAGTGGTTTGCCATTTCTACAGAGATTCCACATTCAGGTGTAAAATACTAGACAGACATTTGTCGATATTGTCCAAGAAACACCTTGAGACCAAGTTTTTGAAGCTGAATGTGGAAAAAGCACCTTTCCTTTGTGAGAGACTGCATATCAAAGTCATTCCCACACTAGCACTGGTAAAAGATGGGAAAACACAAGATTATGTTGTTGGATTTACTGACCTAGGAAATACAAATGACTTTACCACAGAAACTTTAGAACGGAGGCTCGGTTGTTTGGATATTCTTAATTACAGTGGAAATTTAATGGAGCCACCATTTCAGAGCCAAAAGAAATTTGGAACAAACTTTACAAAGCTGGAAAAGAAAACTATCTGAGGAAAGAAATATGATTCAGACTCTGATGATGATTAGAGCTCAGTTATATATTTCTGCTTCAGATTTAAATGTGTTTTCTAAATTTTACTGATTTCGATACATAAGTCATCTAATACATGCTGGGGTTTTATATAGTTACATCACATTGAAAGGCATCTTTACTATTTTCTGTGTGGCATCATGTTTAAGTTGAGGAAAACTGAGTTCTTAAATTACCTGGGAGAGGTCTATATTCTCTATTTTTGAGATTGATTTTATCGCAATATGATTCTTATGTCTTTATGCCACTAAAAAAATAATAAAATAATAAATGACTGGAACATAGTCGATTTGAAGTTATCAATAAAGTAAGTGCTTTTATTTTACATATTCTTATTTTGTCATTTACCTATATTTACACATGTGACTTTGTATTTTTGGATTATAATTGTCTTATAATATTTATTTTCTAAGATTGCATTGAGGAAATCAAAAGTGTTGCTTGACCATATAATATAGCTAAATAGCTTTTTATCAAAAAGGCTTTCAAGTTGTCAGTAATATACTACTAATGGCTTATTTTAAATCAATATGATAATATTTACATTTCAAAAGTCTGTTAGAAGTAAAATATGTTTTCAGGTACTTATGAATAAAATATTAATTGTGTATGGTTAATTTTAATTTTATTAGTGATATAGAACATTATGCAGTTTTAATTTAGAGACAATGCTTAATGTCAGAGTTAAATATTTATTAAATTTAATGTTCAAAATGATATGCTCTATTCATTTATAACACTTTGGTGCTCATGTACCATCATTTTATAAATCATTCTACAATCTTGATAATAACTGGTGTCAATATTAGTAGGCTAAATTTGGGAGAAATGAAATTCTTCCTTTGGAAAATTAGAATATTTTCCAAATCCAGATGTGTCTGTCTCCAATCTTTCAAAATTTCTCCTGTTTTTCTTGATTATTCAATTATCACTGGCAATAGTTAGGCAAACATAGATAGATAGATAGATAGATCCTTTTAGTCCCTTAAGATATGATTTAGTTAGGTTATGAGATGAATTTAAAAGGTTCTATACTATCTTATAATCTTTTTACCCATCTTTTCCTATAATTGATTTTCAGTACAAGCGACACTTACCTTGAAGGGGAATACAAAATTAAAATAGAAAATGATGAGTCTCTATTACTTCTTTGCCTTCCATCAGAAAAATACCATCAGCCCCAAGCAAGGGCTTCTTCCTTATTTGATGAATGAGATTGTCTTGGTAAATTGTAGATAATAAGATAAAACAAAGGGCAATGTCTTGAAATATTATTGTTTAAAGAATGAGTAGAAGAAGAGCACACAAATAAGACGGAGAGATATCTGAGAGGTAACAGGGACTGAGAAATCTCTTGATTTTGTCAACAGGTGTCAGCAAACATTTTTCTATAAAGGGCCAAATAATAAATACTTTATAGGCCTGACAATCTGTGCTTCAACTATTCAACTCTGAAACTGTAGCCCAAATACAGTCTTATATAATACAAACAAATGTACATAGCTGTGGGAATAAAACTTTGCATATGAGAATAGTAGTAAGACTGAATCTGAACCCTGGTCTGTAGTTTGCTGACCCATATGGTAAACCATGAATTTGTAGTGACACTGTAGAGAAAATATTATTTCCTAAATGCCTTTTCTCACTTCCTTCTTCAGTAGTAGTACTTCTCATTTTTAGCTGGGCATTCAGTTGCCCAGGATAATTATGACACCTCTCAGACTACTTTGCACTTAGGTGCCAACATGTTATTAAGTTCTTGCCAACAGGATGTAAGTAGAAATGTCACAAGCAACTTTCTGGACATGTCTGTAAATGGAAAAAAGCACACCTACCTGCTCCCTGATGACTGAAATTTGGACATATTGGCTGGAGCTTAAGTAGCAATCTTGAATCATAAGACTGAATTCATGGTTTCACATTGGTTTTGTGACTGCTTAGATCTAGGCTTCATTTAAATGGGAAAAAGATAAATTTGTTTATGCCATTTTGTTGTTGTTAATTAGGTCACTTGAAGCTGAGCCAAAATAAATTAGGAACCACATGCTCTGTTGCATCATATCTTTCTCATAATACTCAGTGTCATGAATTATGAAAGAGAGGGTAGGTAGTTCGCTTGATTCAAAGTTTAGCAGATGTAAAGTAGGCACAGAGGAAGTATAACCAGACAAGGGACTTAGAAAGGATATTTTTATATATGTATGAGCTGTTGTAAGTAAGAAAAGTTGTCTTACATTGTTTATGGATTTTTAACAATTTTTACCCAGTTTGCTTTTTCCTTCTCACTATTCATTTCTATTTTGTATTGATAGTATCTGACATTTTTTTTTTTTTTTGCTTTTTTAGCTTCCTCTTTCTCTTGTATATATAAGAATGTATAGGACCAGTTTTTATATTATAGGCACCTCCTACAGAATGTTTTCTTGTTATGGTTTTTCCACATAATACTGTCTAGCTTTTAATACCCAAACTTCATAGAATGTATTTATTTCTCAATATAATGTTTTTTTTGTTGTTGTTTTCTGGGCATTGTTTTTATAAGAAATATTTATGTTTAGGTCATAAAAACTCAATACAATATTTTCAGCCAAACTTTTGAGTTACATTGAGTTACATTCCAGTTACATTCCAGATAAAATTTGTACAATGTCATAATAACATATAGACATCTTAAAATCTATACTACGTGTCAAAAAAGTAGATGTGAGTTATGAAAATTGTTTGTGCAAAGAAAGATTATATTTTGTTATGGCACACACAGAAACTGTTTAAAGCCATTTTAATATTTCAGAATAAGAGAGTATATTTCAAATGTATCACCACAAAAAATGTTAAGGAAGTAAGGTGATGGATAAGTTAATTATCTGGATTTAATCATTCCACAATGTATACATATGTCAAAACATCATAATGCACTCCATAAATATAATATAATTATTATTATTCAATTTAAAATAATAATAAAAACATTTAAATTTAAATAAATTTTAAAGAATTTTGCTTCTTAAATGATAACAATTATTTACATATGTGTATTGACCATTTTTAATCACTTTAAAGAAAGTTGAATATGAATTTGGGTTTGACATAAAATGCATTATATTTTTCCCAATTGAAATAATGAAAAATTAATTTTTCGTTAGGGTTTCAGGCAGTATGATTTTTAGCAACAGATTACTTGAATACAGCGGAAGATATCTGTACTTAAAGGCTTTTTAACAATCACAGTGTTCCATTAAACTATGATTTAAATTAGTTTCATCAATGTTTTTTCTTCTTATCCTTCTACTTATAAATTCATCAGATATTTCTGCATTTTGTGATTTAAATTGTACTTAGCATAGATTTTACTATTAACTGAACTGGCATTACTTCAGCTGAAATTATCCTTTCTCTACATTATGTCTATGCAACTTGTTGAAATGTGCAAATTCATTTAAGCTTTGGCGTGTTGGTGATTATCTGCCAAAGAGCTGGTTGACTTTACTTGCTTGATGAAATGGATATGTGAAATAAAAAATTCAAATAAATCTAAAGTAGTGGCAGTCCTGGAAATGGAGACTATTTGATATAGTTTAGAGGTTTGTCCCCTCTGAATCTCATGTTGAAATGTGATCACCAATGTTGGAGGTAAGGGCTGGTATTTGGACCATGGGGGAAGATCCCTCATGAATGGCTTGGTGCCCTCCCCACAGTAATGAGTGAGTTTTCCCTTGATTGATTCAAGTGAGAGCTGTTTTTCTTAAAAGAGGTTCATATCCCTTCTTGTTCCTTCTCTCCCTAGATGACCCTTCTGTTTCCCTTTCACCTTCTGCTTTGATTGGAAGCCCTCACCAGAAGCAGATGATAGCAGCATGCTTCTCATATAGCCTACAGAACCATTATCCAAATAAACATCATTTCTTTATAAATTATTCAGCCTCAGGTATCTCTTTATATCAGTGCAAAACAGACTAACTCACCATCTGTACTCTAGTTTGAAGTGCTGTGTGGTGTGATCATGACATACTTCCTGTGGCCAAAACAGGAAGAGAAGAGTTGCTAAGATACCTACTGTCTGAGCATATGAAATGTCACATTATTTCTAAACAGAATTATATCAAGGAACTGGAAAACCCAGAAGAAGAACTCAAACCCAGAAGAAGAAAAGAAATAACCAACATCACAGCAGAACTAAATGGAATCACTAACAAAAGAACTATACAGAAGATTAATGAAAAAAAGTTGGTTCTTTGAAAAGATAAACAAAAATTGACAGGCCTCTCATTAGATTAACCAAATGCAGAAAAGACAGTACTCTCATAAGATCAATCAGGAATAGAAAAGGAATAATTACAACTGATATTACAGAAATACAAAGTACCATCTTTGAATACTATAAAAATCCCTACATACATAAACTTGAAAATGTGAAGGAAATGAACAAATTTGTAGAAACAAACAGCCTCTTTAGGCTCAACCAGAAAGAAATAGAATTACTGAACAGACCAATATCAAGTACTGAAATTTAAGCAGCAATAAAAAAAAAATCTTCCAAAAAAAACCCCTGCCAGACCATATCTGGTTTCATATCTGAATTTTACAATATCTACAAATAAGAACAGGTACCTATACTACAGAAATTATTCCATAATATCAAGAAGGAAGGAATCCTTCCCAACATGTTATATGAAGCCCAAATCACCTTGATACCAAATCCATAAAAGGACTCAAAAAAAATCTACAGACTAATATCCCTTATAAATATAGATGCAAAAATTCTCAATAAAATACTAACAAACTGATTTCAGCTTCTCATCAAAAAAATAATCCATCACCACCCAAGTGGGCTTCATCCCAGTGATGCAGAGAGGCTTCAACATACACAAATCTATAAATGTTATTCACTGCATAAATAAAAGTAAAAACAAAGACCATATGATTCTCTCAATAGACATAGAAAACACATTTGACAAAATTTAGCACCATTTTATGATAAGAACACTTAACAAAATAGTCATAGATGGGACATACCTCAAAATGTTAAAAGCCATACATGAAAAGCCACAGACAACCTCATACTGAACAGGGGAAAATTGAAATCATTCCTACTTACGACTGGAACCGTATAAGATTGTTCTATGTCACCACTCCTATTCAACATAGTGCTAAAAGTACTAGGCAGAGCAATCAGGCAAAATAAGAAAGTCAAGGGTGTCTAAATGGGGACAGAATAGGTCAAACTATTGCTCTTTGCTATGATATGATCTTAAATCTAGAAAACTACTAGAATTGATAAACACATTCAGCAAATTCTCATGTTACAAAATCAATGTATGCAAATCAGTTGAATTTATATATGCCTAAAACAGTCAAGCTGAGATGCAAATCTAAGATTCAATAACTTTCAAAATGGCAAAAAAGAAAATAAAATACCTAGAAATATATTTAACCTAGGTGAAAAAACACTACAGGGAGAACTATGAAACACTGAAAAAGGAAATCACAGAGGGCATAAACAAATGGAAAAACATATCATGCTCATGGATTAACAGAATCAATATTGTTAAAATGTCTATGCTACCCATAGAGATCTACAGATTCAATGCAATCCTGACAAAAATAGCAACATTATTACTTGCAGATCTAAAAAAATATTTCTATGTTTCATATGGAACCAGAGTAGACCCCTTATAGCCAAAGCAACCTTAAGCAAAAAGAACGAATTGGAAGGCATCGATTTACAGGACTTTAAGCTATGCTACAATGCTATAGCAACTAACAAAGCATAGTGGTGGCACAAGAACAGAGTTGTAGACCAATGGATCAGAACAGAGAACCCAGATATAAACCCATCCTCATGTTGCCATCTGATCTTTGACAAAGTAGACAAAAACATACCCTCTGGGAAAGAATAACTATTGAATAAATCATACTGGGAAAGTTGGATAGCCACACATAGAAGACTGAAACAGGATCTGCAACTCTCTTCTCACAAAAGTCAATTTACGATGGATAAGAGATTTAAACTTAAGGCATGAAACTATAAGAATTCTAGAAGAAAATGTTGGAAAAACTCTTATAACCATTGGCCTAGGCAAATAATTTATGAAGATGACCCCAAAAGCAATCAAATGAAAAGCAAAAATAAATAAATGGGACCTGATATAATTATAAAACTTATGCACAGCCAAGGACACAATCATTAGAGTGATTAGACAACCTACAAGATGGGAGAAAATACTTGCATGCTATACATCTGATAAAGGGCTAATAACCAGAATCTATAAAGAACAAAAGTAAATCAGCAAGAAAAACCCCATTTCAGAAGTATGCAAATGACATGAACAGAAACTTTTCAAAAGAAGATAGATTAATGGCCAATAAAGATATTCTAAAATACTCAGCATTGCTAATCATCAGGGAAATCAAAATCAAAACCATAATGAGATATCACTTGATTCCAGTGAGAGTGGCTTTTATCATTAATACATGAGTGGGTTAATAAAATGGGCTATATGTATATGTATACCACAGAGTACTACTCAGCCACAAAAATAATGGTGATCTAGCACTTCTTGTATTATCCTGGATAGAGCTGGAGCTCATTCTACTAAGTGAAGTATCACAAGAATGGAAAAACAAACACCAAATGAACTCACCATCCAATTGGTATTAATTGATCAACACGTATATGCACAGATAGTAGTAACATTCATCAGGTATCGGGCAGGTGGGAGGTGAAGAAAGAGGATGGATATATTCACACCTAATGTATGTGATGTGCACCGTCTGGGGGATGGATACATTTGAAACTCTGACTTGTGTGGGGCAAAGGCAATATATGTAACCTAAACATTTATACCCCCATAACATGCTGAAATTTAAAAAAAAAAATCCCTAAACAAACAACAAATATTCGCATGGATGCTGAGATATAAGAACACTCATGCACTTTTGGTGGGACTGCAAACCAGTACAACCTTTTGGGAAGTAGTATGGAGGTAATTCAAAGTACTAAAGGTAGAAGTACAATTTGATCCAGCATCCCCACAACCTGGTCTTTACCCCAAGGAAAAAAAGCTGTTTTATCAAAAAGAAATCTGCAGTGAAATGTTTATAGCAGCACAATTGACAATTGCAAAGATGTGGAAACAACCCAAGTGTCATCAATACATGAGTGGATTAATAAAATGTGTCATATGTATACCATGGAGTACTATTCAGCTATAAAACAATGATGAACTAATAACTCTTGTATTAACTTGGATGGAACTGGAGACCATTCTTCTAAGTGAAATACACAAGAATGGAAAAAAAAAAAAAAAACCACGACATGTATTAACCATTAAATTGGAACTAATCGATCAACTGTTATGTATACATATGGAGATAACATTTGTCAGAATTCAAGCAGGTGGGAAGAGAGTGGAGGGGATGGGTAAATTCACACCTAAGGGGCACAATTCAGGCCTTCTAGATGATGGGTACACTTATAACTTTGACTCAAACAGTATAAAAACAATTTATGTAACCAAGAATTTGTACCCCATAATATTGTGAAATATGTGCATATTTTAATTTTCTTCTTTTATTTCTATTTTATTACCTTTAAGAATCTAGTATTCTCCAAAGGAATCCTTAATAGAAGACTGGGACATGGTTTAAAATGTTATTATATAGTAGACCATTGTTATTAGTTTCATATAATAAATTATCTATGGAATATCACATTTTGTCTTTATGAGGGTTTTTGTCAGACATTTTATATTTTCTTAGGTTTTAAAAATGGTGAGTTAAATAATTGAAAACAATTGGTCAAATTGGGCAAACATCCTGAGAGAAAACACCTAGTATCATGGAAGCACTGCTTGTGTATTTGGAATAATCCTTTTTATACTTATGCATACCATAATTGGTGGATTTGGCAATTGATAATTCCCCTTGACAGCCTGAAGGATAAGTTTAAGGAAGCCATGATCAAACAATCAGTGATATTTATTTAATATTGTCCCATTTCTCTTTATTTCAACTTAAGATTTGGACATTACACACTGTTGATTTAACATGAAAAGTTAGAGTAGAGGTTAAAAAAGTCCAGATATCTAGACGACTCCAAGAATGCCTCAAGCTATTAATTTTGGCCAAAGTATCTACCAGAGCTTCTTTGGCTATGTTTGCCTTCTCTGCTATTAAGAAACACACTGATTGTGGTCTCAAGTCCATTTTGAATTAATTTGTATATATTACATGAAGAAGGTTTTGAGGTCCATTTTTTTTCTATGTAAATACCCAGTGGATCCAGCACTATTTATTGAAAAAGCTACCCTTTCTCCATTCAATTACCTTGAAAACCATGTATAAAAACTTGAATGTATATGGCTTGGTCTAGTTCAGAAATCTCTATCCTGTTTCATTGATTTCTCGCTCTCTAAACCATCATTACATTGTCTCAGTTACTGTAGCTTCATAGCAAAACTTGAAGTGGTATAAATCTTTCAACTCTGTTTTTTATCAAAAATGTTTTATTAATTTAAATTCCTTTCTTCCTCATGTAGATTTTGTAATAAAATCATCAATTTCTATAAAGCTCCAAGGGTTTTTTTGCAAGGAGAATTTGTTTGACTCTATAGATCGATTTGGAATGTTGACCTCTTGTCAT
Source organism: Mirza zaza (assembly GCA_008750895.1). NCBI lineage: Eukaryota > Metazoa > Chordata > Mammalia > Primates > Cheirogaleidae > Mirza > Mirza zaza. Next base: position 56,713 of record VSMD01010789.1, read on the forward strand.
TTTGAGTTTTCTAATGCATGAACACATTGTACCTTTCCATGTAAGTCTTCTATAACCTATCTCACTAATGTTTTGTAGTTTGTTTTGATTGTAGAGGTTTTGTATCTATTTCATTAAATTTATCATAAATATCTTTTGGTTTTGATATTATTGAAAATGGTATATTTTAACCTTTTATTTTCAATTGTGCATTGCCATTATAGAGAAATTCTATTGATTTCTGTACCTTGGCATTTCATATTGACAACTTGCTAAATTCACATATTGTAGTAACTTTTGATGTATATAATCATGTTGCATTCAAATAATGATTTTCTTTTCTTTGTTTGTAACCATAACTAGTTTCTTTTTTTTTTTTTTCTTGCTTTATCACCAAGGCAATACCTCTACTACAATGTTAAAGAGAAGTATTGAAACAGATATATTTGTTTTGGTAATGATTTCAGGGGAAAATCATCCAATATACCACCATTTAATATATAGGATGCAGATTTTTCTGGGTAAAGGGGTTGGTGAACTTTTTCTTTAAAGCAACAGATAGTAAATATTTTCAGCATTGTAGGCCATATGGTTTTTGTGGTAACTACCCAACTCTGCTGTTGTCCTGTGAAAGCAACTATACATCATATCTATACAAATGGTTGTCACTGTATTCCAATTATATATATATATATATATATATATATATATATATATATATATATTCGTTTTACAAAAACGAGTGTTGGACTGCATTTGACTCATGAGCCATAGTTTGTTGACTTCTTTTCTGTATTCCTTTGAGGAAGTTTCATTCTTTATTTATGATAGCCTTACTAAACTTTTAATGTATGTAGAATCTCATTTATTCCTGAAATTTATAGTTTAGATTTGTTTTCTTTATCTTAAGTAGCTTTGGTAGTGTTTTCAAAAATTCATTCATATTTTTATCTCATTTTTCATTTTTAATTATTGTCAGTATATAATTGTGTATATTTAAAGATTACATGTGATGTTTTGATATAGCCATACAATGTGTATTAATCAAGTCTGGGTAATTGGGGTTAGATAGATAGAATAAACAATATTTGATAGCACAAGAAAGTGACTATAATCAATAACATACGACATACTTTAACTACAAAAGTATAATTGGAATGTTTCTAACATAAAGAAATGATATATGCATGAGGTGAGTGATATTCATATTTTTAGAGAACTGATACATATCTTGGTAATTTTTTCCTACTGTCTGTCAATTTAATAGTCCATTGATTTCTGATTTTATTGTTTCCTTTCTTCTATTTATTTTGGGCTTAATTTGATATAGATTTTTACTTTTTCTAGCTTCTAAAAGTAAAACCTAGATCACTGCTATTATACCTTTCTTTTACTCTGCTATAGGTATGTTTAAGCTACAATTTTAGCTGTATCTTATGTCTTCAGTTGATATGTTGTTTTAGCACATCATTTAAACTATTTTCTAATTTTCTTTATTTTCATAGTGAAAGGGATATTTTTAAGAGTATACTTCTGTGGCATTAATTGTATTCACATTTTTGTTCAACCATCACCAACATCCATCTCCAGAACTCTTTACATCTTGCAAAACTGATGTTCTATAACCATTAAATAATAACCCCATTTTGTGAACGCCTTGTCCTTGGTAGCCATCTTTCTACTTTTTTTCTCGATGAATCATAATACTCCATGTACCTCACATAAGTGGTATTATATACAGTAATTGTCCTTTTGTGACTGGCATATTTCACTTTGCATAATTTCCTCAAGGTTTATCCATGTTGTAGTATGTATCAGAAATGTCTTTACTTTTAACTCTGAATAAAATTCTATTGTATCTATATACCACATTTCGTTTATACATTTATCATTTACTGGGCATTTGGGTTACTACCACATTTTGGCTATTGTGAATAATGTCATGAAGATGGGTGTACAAATATCTGTTTGAGTTCCTTGTCTTAATTCTTTTAGTTAACTACCTGTAAGTGGACTTGCTGGATCATATGATATTCTATTTTTACTTTTTTGAGAAATACTCATGATGCTGTCCATTTTATATTCCTGCCAACAGTGCACAAAGGTTTCAATTTCTCTACATCCTTGACAACACTAGTTATTTTCAGTTTATTTTTCTTTTTGGTAGTTCCATCCAAACTAGTGTGAAATGGTATCTCATTGTGGTTCTGATCTGCATTTCCCTACTGATTAGTGATGTTGAGCATAATTTCATGTGTGTATTGGCCATTCTTATATCTTCTTTGGAGAAATGTCTATTCGAAACCTTTTCCCATTTCTAATCCACATTTGTTGTTATTAAGTTGTAGCTCTTTATGTGTAACTTCTTGTTAAAAATATGATTTGAAAATATTTTCTCCTGGATAGGAAAATGGCGGACTAGCAGTGACCTCCTGGCTTTCTGCTCCCAGAGTAGGAGGTGAAGAACGCAGACAGCTATACATGAGTGGATCACTGTCCCATAGGATCAGCATTGTGAAGCTGTAGAGAAACAACATGGGACAAGCAGTGCTGTGGAAAAGAAAAGGTGAATGGGAGAATCAACTGCAAAGTCTGGAGAGTGTGAGATATACAATAGGGAATAGAGCATGGGATGGCCACACCAATCAGCTAACCGGGAAAGTGTGATCTGATCGACAGGAGGATGACACTTCCCCCACTGACCTCCACATCCATGCAGGCAGGCAAGCACCTGAAGTCAATGCAAAGTTGTAGCACTGGCTGACATGCTGTGTGGAGTAGAGACAGGAACAGGAAATATTTTGAACTCTCCAGTGAATTGTTCTGGGTCTACTTTGGGTGAGGGAGGGACTGGTATAAATAGACGCTTCCCAGTTCCACAGGAGGGAACTTGGAAACAGGCTTCTCACTTCTGGAGGCCGAAAGGACCAGAACAAGGGAGGTGAACACCAAAAAGGAGGCTCTGCCCTTGGAAAAGGCCGAAGTTGTGGCTGGCATAGGGTGGAACAGAGTACAAAACCTTCCTACTGAACAGTCATGAGTCAGTGTGTTAGGGAAGCAGTGGGCTCAGCAGGTGGCTCTTAGAGACAGTGTGACAAACCCAGCTCCTACTACCCCCCGAGCAGTTGCCTCCAGCACTGGATTTTGTGGGTGGGCAGCCGTCAATTTGGGTGTTCATAGCCTAAAATTGCTGTGGCATGTTACCCAGGCAATGGACTCAGGAAACGCCCCTGCCCCTGCCCCTGCCTGGCAGAGCAGGTCCCTCCCTTGGAGGAGGGGAATAATGAGAAAATCCACTTTCTTTCCCAACCAAGCTACTGACCTTTTTGCGCTGGTAGCCAAACCCCACCTTTGAAGGGGTGGAATAATGATAGAAGCTGCTTTCTTGGTTGAGTCACTAGGCAGTCTTGGGTGGTCCCCCATCCCACCCAATCACCTGCATTTTGCACCAAAGGGACAGACTCTGCCCCTGAAAGGGCATAGTAGTGAAGGAGGCTGCTTTTTGAGCTGAGACCAGTGGCTGGCTCTTTACTGCAACTTAGTTGCCCATGCCTCCCACCAAAAGGTGAGACCCTCCCACCCTTGGAAAGGTGGAGTAGCAAAGGATGATGCTTTCTGGGCTGAGACCCTTTTGTGGTGGTGGACAGCCCTTGGGTGTGACCAAGCAACTGATATTTTGTGCCAAAGGGACCGAATCTGCCTCTGAAAGGGCAGAGTAGGAGGTAGGCCACTTTGTGGTTATGAGATCCTTAGTGGCCTTGGACAGGTCTTCTCCAGCAGCCCTGAGGTGTGTACTTCCTACCAATTTGACAAACCCCACCCCTGGAGGGGTGGAGTAATGAGAATAGCCACCTCCTGGGATGAGACGCCCGGTGGCCCCAAGAAGTACCCATCCTCCAGTCCGGCAGCTTATCTTCCCTTCTGCAAGGCAGACCTCACCCTTGGAGAGGGGTGAAATGAGAGAAGACCTTTTCCCAGCTGGCACTTGTGGTCTCTGCCAACGCCCCTCTCCTAGCCCATCAGGACAGACTCAGCACTTGAAGGCAGGAAGAAAGGATAAAATTCACTTTCCCATTGTGACTGGCTTAAATCTGTGGGACCTTGGAACTAAGCAAAAGGGGATAGATTGCTGAGTGGTACAGCAGGTTGGTTTTGATCATCTGATAACATCATAACACAAGGGCTCACCCTTGACGCCCAGGCTGGTATAAGCTTAGGAACTTGTGGTCTGAGAAGGAAAATCTTGACCAGAGACCTTAGCAATTGCACCAATTGACATCCCCATCAGGATCTGCTTCGCAAGAGTGGTGAAAAATCCCCGAATAACATATTTCCATCTCTCCACTAGCGGCTAGCTGCAGATCAAGCAACCGCTGAAGTATACACTCTCAGGCTCACTGATACCTGTTGCTCTTCCCTCCCCACTTAAAGTGATAATAGGACTCAAATAACCCTTGAGAGTGGCATGACATTCCTCAAAGTCTGAGATACCTGTATATCCCATTTGGGAGTTTAGAGCTCAATAAAAAGGTATTGTAATATCTTGATAGCCAACTCCTCCAAGAAAACTATAAGCAACTAAAGAGAGGGTAACCTCATAGCCCAACACAGTGTCTTCCACCTCAAACTATTGGTCAGCAGTGGAGTCCCACACACAACAGTGATCCAACTCCTGGGAGTCTAAGCAAGGAATCCAAACTCACTAATCACATTAAGCAGGAGGTGAAGACAAGAGGACAGAGATAACCCAACAGGCTAAAATACGTCTAATACAATAAAAGACCAGAGCACACCTCCCCACCATTGTCAAGGAACATTCTTTCAGGGACCGCAAATTAAGTCTATAAACCAGTCCCAGCACCCCAGCACTTTGTCTCATCAGAAAATGTGGCCCAATGAGAAAGAACCAGCGAAAGAACAAAGGAAACATGAAAGATCAGAGAGAAAAATCACTGCCCCAAAAACATATTTGATCTCCACCACTACATACCAACTTACACGATATAATTAAACTGACAGAGGAAGAATCCTTAATATGGATTGTAAGAAAACTCAATGGAATTGAAGAGAAAATAGAATCCCAACATAAAGAAACCACAAGATAAATTCAGGAAATGAATTAAATTTTTCTAAAGAAATTGAAATACTATGGATAAAACAAACAGAAATCTTGGCTATGAAGGAGGCATTCAAGGAACTTCAAAACACAGTGGAAAGCCTCAAGAATATAATGGATCATGCAGAGGAAAGAATCTCAGAGCTTGAAGATAATGGCTATGTGCTAAACAAATTGGATGAAGAAAAAGTACACAGAAACAAGGGAAAGGACCTAAGCATACAAGAAATGTGAGATTACTTAAAGAAGCCAAATATAAGAATCACTAGCATCCAAGAGGGAGAAGAAAAAAAATTGACAAGTCTTAGAAAACTTGTTTCATGGAATACTGGAAGAAAATATGCCTGGCCTGGCCAGAAATATGGATATGAAGATACAAGAAGCATAAGGAACTCCTGGGAGACTCAATGTGAAAATACAATCGCCATGTTACATAGTTATTAGGCTGACCAAAGTAAACACAAAAGAAGCAATTCTCGCAGCAGTAAGACGAAAGCAACAAACTACAAAGAAAACCTATCAGACTAACTGCAAATTTCTCATCTGAAACTTTACAAGCCAGAAGGGATTGGTTGCCTATCCTTAATATTCTAAAACAGAATAATGTCCAACCTAGAATTCTTTATCTGGCAAAATTAAGTTTCATCTATGAGGGAGAAATAAAGTCCTTCCCAGACGAGCAATCACTGATGGAACTTGCAAAGACTAGACCAGCCCTGCAGGAAGTACACAGATCTGCATTACACACCAAAAAGCACGATAGATACTCTTCAAAATAAAATCAATCAAGAGTTAAAGGCTAGAATTTGGACTTCATGATGGCTCAAGGACTAAAACAAAACAACAGGATTTCACTGAACAATATGAATGGAAATCTACCTCAAATTCAATCCTCTCAATAAATGTGAATGGCTTAAACCAGAGGTCTTCAAACTTCTTAAACAGGGGGCCAGTTCACTGTCCCTCAAACCGTTGGAGGGCCATTGGGGAGTGCGGCACACATTCCACACATGCGCACTGTGGACCCGGGACCAGTTGGCTGCTAAGCAGGACAGGCAGTGGCGGCAAAAATACCTTGTGGGCCAGATAAATGTCCCCTGCAGGCCATGTGGCCCGCAGGCCATACTTTGAAGATGCCTGGGCCTTAAACTATCCTCTGAAGAGACATAGACTGGCAGAGTGGATAAAAATCCATAAGCCTAGTATCTGTTGTCTACAGGTAATGCATCTAATGCACAAAGATGACTTCAGGCTCAAGGTTAAGGGGTGGAAAATAGTCATCCAGGCAAATGGAACTCCAAAGAAAGCAGCTATACTATATTGAGTGTAGCTATACTATATTCAGATAATATAAACTTTCAAATAGCAAACGTAAAAAAAAAAAAGACAAAGATAGCCACTTTGTAATGGTGAAAGGGAAGATTCAATAAGAAGAATGAACAATTCTTGATATTTATGCACCTGACTGTGCTCAGTTACATAAAGCAAACCTAATCTGATCTAAATAGCATGATAAGTAATAACGCCATAGACTCATGGGACTTCAACATCCCACTGAATGAACTGGACTAATCTTCCAAAATAAATAAATAATGAACTTCAACAGAGCTATAGAACAAAAGGGCCTGACAGAACACTAAAGAGCATTCTACAGAAATAAAGCTGAATATACATTCTTCTCATCAGCCCATGGAACATTCTCCAAAATTTATCACATATTTGGCTACAAATCAGACCTCCACGAATAGAAGAAAACAGAAATTATATCCTGCATCTTTTATGACTATAGTGGTATAAAATTAGAGTTCAATTCCTAAAGAAATATCACCTTACAAAGTCATGGAATCCAGATAATCTATCGTTGAATAACTATTGGGTCAAGGAGTAAATACAGAGGGAAATCAAGAGTTTCTTTGAACTAAATGATTATGGAGATGCTAGTTATCAAATCCTGTAGGATACAGCAAAATCATACCTGAGAGGAAAACAAATAGCATTAAATGATCACATCCAAAAACCAGAAAGCTCAAAAATGAACAACTTAATAAACATTCTCAAGGAATTGGAAAAGGAAGAGAAAATCAGTTCCAAAACTAGTAGAAGAAAAGAAATAACTAAGATCAAATCTTAACTAAATGAAATTGAGAACAAGAGAATTATATGGAAGATCAACAAAACCAAAATCTGGTTTTTAGAAAAGATAAACAAAATCGACACCCCTTTTGCTAGATTGACAAGAATTCAAGGGAAAAGACTCTAATAAACTCTGTTAGAAATGAAAAAGGAGAGGTCACAACAGATACCACGGGAATACAAAACATTATTTTTGATTACTATAATAATCTATATGCCCAGAAACTGCATAATGAGGAGGAAATGGGCACATTTCTGGAAACATGTAACCTCCCTAAGTTCACCCAGGAAGTAATAGAATATCTGAATAGATCAATCTCAAGCTCAGAAATTGGAGGAGCAATTAAAAACCTCCCAAAATGGAAAAGTCACAGACCAGAAGGTTATATTTCAGACCAAACATACAAAGAACTCATACCTATACTACAGAAATAATTATACAACATTAAGAAAGATGGTATCTTTCCTATCTCATTCTACAAGGCCAATATCACCTTGATATCAAAGCCAGGAAAGGACACAACAACGACAACAACAAAAAAATACTGAAGACTAATATCCCTCATGAATATAGATTCAAAAATCCTCATAAAAATTTTAGTAAATAGAATTAAGCAGCACATCAAATAAGTAATTCACCATGACCATATGGACTTTATTCCAGGGATGCAAGGCTGGTTCAACATTAGCAAATCTATAAATGCAATTACCCTCCTAAATAAAAGCAAGAACAAAGGCCATATGATTCTCCCAATAGATGCAGAAAAAAGCCCTTGAAAAAATCCAGCACACCTTTATGATAAAAAATCTTAACAAAATATGCATACATAGATCATACCTTAAAATTATCAAGTCCATTTATGACAAACCCATGGCCAATATCATACAGAATGGGAAAAATTGAAACCATTCCCACCTAGAACCAGAACCAGACAAGGTTACCCACTATTTCACCTCTATTCAACATAGTGCTGGAAGTCCTTGCTAGAGCAATAGACAAGAGAGGAATAGTAAGAGCATCCAAATGGGGGCAGATGAGATCAAACTCTTGCTCTTTGCCATTGATATGATATTATATCTAGCAAACCCCAAAGATTGAACCAAGAGACCCCTAGAATTGATGAATGAATTCAGTAAAGTCAAAGGATACCAAACACACAAATCAGAGGCATTTATATACGTCAATAACAGTAAAGCTGAAGTTCAAATAAAATGCAATACCTTTTACAATAGCTTCAAATAAAATTAAATATCTAGGAAAATATTTAACGAAAAATGTGAGAGTCATATACAGAGAGAACTACAAAACACTATGAAAAGAAATTGTAGAAGATGTAAACACATGGAAAAATCTACCTTGCTCATGGATTGGTAGAATAAAAATTGTTAAAATGTAGATACTACGTAAAGTGATCTACAGAATTAATGCAATCCCTATCAAAGTACTATCATCATTCTTTACAGATCTAGAGAAAATAATTCTGTGCTTTGTATGGAACCAGAAAAGACATCATATAGCCAAAGCAATCTTAAGTAAAAATAATAAACTGGGAGGTATCAATCTGCCAGACTTCAAGCCCTACCACAAGACTATAGTAACTAAAACAGCATGGCACTTGCACAAGAACAGAGACATAAACCTTTGGAACAAGACTGAGAATCCAGAGATGAAGCCATCCACATATGGTAATCTAATCTTTGACAAAGCAGATGAAAATATACACTGAGGAAAACTGGATAGCTGCAGGCAGAAGAAAGTGGATCCCCACCTTTCACCTATCACAAAAATCAACTCACACTGGGTAACAGACTTAAACCAAAGGTGTGAAACTATTAGAATTGTGGAAGAAGATGTTGGGAAGACCCTTTCAGTCATCTGCCTAGTCAAAGAATCTTTGAAGAAGACCCTGAAAGCAATCACCATAGCAACAAAAATAAATAAATGGGATTTGATCAAATTAAAAAGCATTTGCACAGCCAAGGAAACTATCATTAGAGTGAATAGACAGCGTGCAGAATGGGAGAAAATATTTGCTCTCTACATATCCGATAAAGGGTTGATAACAAGAATCTATCTAGAACTTACAAAAATTAACAAGAAAAAATCAAACAACCCCATCAAGAAATGGGCAAAGGAAATGAACAGAAGCTTTTCAAAAGAAGACAGAATGATGACCAACAAACACAAAAAAAATGCTCAACATCTCTAATCATTAGGGAAATGCAAATCAAAACCACAATGAGATATCACCTAACCTTAGTGAGATTGGCCTCTATCAAAAAATCACCAAACGACAAATGCTTGTGAGGATGTGGAGAGACAATAACACTCTTACACTGCTTGTGGGACTGGAAATAAGTGCCACCTCTGTGGATAAGAATTTGGAGATACCTCAAAGAGCTAAAAATAGAAATATCATTCAATCCAGCAATAGCACTATCAGGCATCCACCCAAAAGAGCAAAAGACATTCTATAATAGACATCTGCACCCGAATGTTTATGGCAGCACAATTCACTCTTGCAAGGATGTGGAAACAACCCAAATGCCTGTCAATTTATGAGTAGATTATTCAAATTTGTTATATGTATACAGTGGAATATTATTCAATTATAAGAAACTACAGTGATCTGGCACCTCTTCTATTTTCCTGATTAGAGCTTGAGCCCATTATCTGAAGCGAGGTATCACAAGATCAGAAGAATGGGCTCCATATGTACTCGCAACCAAATTTGCACTGACTGATCAACACTATGGTGCTCACATGGTAGTAATATTCTCCAGAGATTGGGGTGTTGAGGGGGGGTAAACTCACAACTGATGGACGCGGTGAGCATTGTAGAGGGGAAGAGCATGCCTCTAATTCTCACTTGGGTGAGGAAAAGAGATAAAATGTGACCAAAATGTTTGTAACCTCATAATATGCTGAGATAAAAAAAGAAAAAAAAAAAAAGAGAGAGAGAAAGAGAGAGAGAGATGGAAGAAAAGAAAGAGAAAAAGAAAGAAAGGAAAGGAAAGGAAAGGAAAGGAAGGAAGGAAGGAAGGAAGGAAGGAAGGAAGGAAGGAAGGAAGGAAGGAAGGAAGGAAGGAAGGAAGGAAGGAAAAAAAGAAAGAAAGAAAATGTTTTCTCCCACTCTGTGGTTTTTATTTTCACACTGTTGATTGTGTCATTTGAGGCATAGCAGTTTTTACTTTTGTTATAGCCCAATTTTATCAATTTTTTCTTTTGTTGCATTTGCTTTTTGGTTGGTGTCATGTTCTAATTTTCCTTTGATTTTTTTATTCTTGTGCAGGTTATTTCAAAATATGGTGTTTCTTACTTCAAAATATGGTGCTGCTATAACAAGTTGTAATAAATTGAATAGCATAAACATAAATTATTTCTCAAATTTATGGAGGTGAGAAGTCTAAAATCAAGATACCAGCATTGATATCTAATAAGAGCTTTTAAAATATCTTTTATATTATATCTAGGTATTATTTTATATCAGAGATGAAGAATCCAGAGATGAAGCCATCCACATGGCTTCAATAAACTCATGAATTCCATGGATTATAATCCATTATTGTCTATTTTTAAGTTCAAATTATCCTAAATATAGTTAGTGAGCATCTCTTCAACCTGGTTTTTGACGTGTCTCTTTGACATGTCTATATTTCCAATAATATAGTGTAGTATCTGATTTTACCCAAAAGATGACTCCTGGATTCCACATCTAATATGCCACAATCCCTCCAGGTGGGCCAACTCATGCCTTTCTTTAATAGCTGAGAGATCTACCCAACAGGTGTTCTGCCATCTTTCAGTATGTATATAGTCAATTTCCATACCTTTTTGGGCTGTTGCCATGCTAGGATGCTCATTCAGAGCATTCTCAAACTTTGTCCCACTCTGGCACCTTCATTGCACATGAAACACTCCTTCCATTCTTCACAGGGCTATATTATACTCAACTTTCACCTGAAATTCTTCAAAAAGTATTTACTGAATCCTCAATTTACAATAGTCCATGGTATCATGCTCATCTGAGCACCTTAATTTATTTTGGATAGCTACCCACAAATTTTCATTGTTATCTCAGTGCTTATTTATTTCTATTTCACTCACTGTACTACATGTTCCATAAGGTTAGTAACTGGAATAGTTTTTTTTTTTTTTTTTTTTTTTTTTTTTTTTATTTCTAGCAACTAGCATAGTGCCTAAGAACATAGTAGGCTCTCAATAAACATCAATTAAATGAATACAAATTATGTCATAAGAACAGATACTTAGACTGATGAAATATAATAGAGAAGTCAGAAATAAATTGATGCATTTACAGTCAATTGATCTTCACAAAGATACCAAGAATACACAATGGGAAAAGGATGGTCTCTTCAATAAATGGTGTTGGGAAAATTGGATATCTATATGTGGATGAATAAAATTGACCATAATCTGATAACATATATAAAAATCAACACAAAAATGAATTAAATACTTAAACTTAAGACCTGAAACTGTAAAACCATTAGGAGAAGCTATAGGGAAAAGTTCCTTGGCATTAGTGTTGGCAATGATTGTCTAGATTTGCCAACAAAACCATAGGCCCCAAAAGCAAAATTAGAAAAATAGGATTGTATCCAATTATAAAGCTTCTGCACAGCAAAGGGAAAAAATCAACAAAATAAAGAGTCAACCTGAGAAATTGGAAAATATTCAAAAACCAAACATCTGATAGAAGATTAATATGCAAAATATATAAAGAACTCAAACAACTCAATGGCATGAAAATAAATAACCCAATTAAAAATGGCAAAAGTCCTAAATAGACATTTATTAAAAGAAGACATACAAATTGTGAGCAGGTGTATGTAAAATGTTCAACATCATTAATCATTAAGGAAATACAAACTAAAGCCACCATGATATATCACTTCACACCTGCTAGAATGGCCATTACCAAAAAGACAAAAGATAAATGTTGGTGCAGATGTGGAAAAAAGAAAATCCTTGTATATCGTTGGTGGAAATGTAAATTGAGTATAGCCATTATGGAAAACAGTATGGAGGTGCCTCAGAAAAACGAAAAATATAACTTACATATAATCCAGCAATTCCACTTCTGAATATATAGCCAAAAGAAGTGAAATCAGTTCATTGAAGAGATATCTGCACTCCTTACATTCATTGCAGCACTATTCATAATGGTCTAGACATGGAAACAACTTAAGTGTCCATTGATGGATGAATGGATAAAGAAAATGTGACACACATGCATGCACACACACACATACAATGATATACTACTCAGCTTCAAAAAAATAAATAATGAAATCTTATTATTTGTGACAATGTGGATGAAGCTGGAGGATATTATGCTAAGTGAAAAGAACCAGGTACAGAAAGACAAATTCTCCATGATCTTACTTATATGTGGAATCAAAAAAAGTTGAATTTATAGAAACAGGGAGTAGAATACTATTTGCCGGGGGATGGGAGTGGGCAGAAATGGGGAGATGTTGGTTAAAGGGAATACAGTTTCAGTTGGCAGAATGAATAAGTTCTGGAGATCTATTTTATAGCATGATAATTATAGTTAATAATAATGTACTGTATAGAAAATTGCAAAAAATAGTAGAACTTAAATGTTCTCACCAAAAAAAAAAATATTAAGTATGTGCAGTGATGTGTATCTTAAGTAGCTCGATTTAATCATTTTGCAATATATACATATATCAAAACATTATATTGTATATTATATTAATAAATATATACAATTTTATGTCAATTATACCTTAATAAAGCTGAGAAAAAACAAAGGAAATACCTTAACTTATATTATGGTAATGGTTGCACAACATCTTCAATATAGTAAAAGAACCCAGAATTGTGAGTTTTTTAAAACTCACATTTTATATATAAATTTTATAGTATGTGTATTACAGCTCAACAAATGTTTTTAAAAGATAATCCTTAATATTTTATTAATCCATTTGTTATACATAATTTTCAGCTAATGAAATGTCCTTAGTATGTTGAATGGAGATTAGAATTATCTCTTATTTGGTGAAATTGTTTTACATTTGTTTAGATTTTAAGTTTCTCATTTATTTTATATCCAGTCCTCACAGCTTTGTGAATATAATCCAATATGTTTTTAATTTTTTTTTCATTTATTTTAATAATGGAAATTAAAATGCTGGTCAATGACCATCTGCAAATTTGGAACACTAGCCATAAGTAATTGAAAATTCAGTGGAAAAGAAGAGCAAACATACAAAGGGCTCTCCAAATTCTTTAAACTAAGGAAAGTAGAAATCTTTCTCATTCATATTTCTTTAACTCTCCCTTTTCTTGGCTTTAAAGATGTGGCCCAAGTCTGTGTAGTTCAATCATAACAGCTAAAACCCTCTTTTACTATCAACCACCCCATTTCAGAAAATGTCTCATGGAAAAAAAAATATATAAGCATAGTTTTGACTTCTCTTGCTAAATCTACAAGAGATTTTAAATAATTTGCCATTGCTTACTATTCATGTTTATAATTCAGTATGTGGGTTTTGATTAGGCTTTTTCTAGGATAAAATAATGTTCTTTACTTGGGATGAGATTTAAGTTTCAAAATTCAGTGAACAATGAGTATTGAGTAGTTTTATAGAATTTTTCACATTACTTTGTGTTCTGATCAACTAATATATATTCCGAAATACGTATTGCACCTTAATATTAAATTGTATTTAATTTTTTATTTTTAAAATTATCTTTGAAAAATAATTTTAAATAGAACTCAAAGCAATTAATGTTAACTAATTGTCAAATTTGCCTAAATGTCTGCAGTTAGAGCCACGGTAAAACCCCAAATCTGGAATTTACAGCTCTGCTTTTCTGTTGAGCTAAGTAGAAAACACAGCTCATTTCTATTCTCCATTCAACAGGTTGAGGTTTTTTTTTTTTTTTAGGTTTAACAAATTTCCTCACTAACATATTTATTCTAAAATATCTACATTCCCTTCTCTTGCTTAATATAGACAGAACCTATGATTTCCCACCCAAGAAATGTTTGGCTATTTTAAATGACCTTTTTTTTTTTTTCACAAACTTGATTTGTGTTCTCTTTGTTTCTCTGTGAATGATACATAAGCTTGGGAAAAAGTTGCTGGATTTCTTAGAGCATAAAATGCAGTGATTCCCAAAGCTTTTTACAATGCCCACTTTGGCCTGGTAGCATGTCTAAAGGATTGAGGGCCCAAGGCTGCCTTTGAAAGGAGAGACCTAGAGAAGCCAAGGAAGAGGAGAATCAGTCTTTAATTTAAATGGGGCTCCAGTTTGATCCATTACACTAGCCTACTGTGTCTACATGTGGTCATAGAATCCATTGAAAAGTTGATTAATCTGAAAGAGCCATCAGTTTTTGCTTAACCAATCACATTTATGATGAAATAGATCTCATTGAGTCACTATTTAAATACATCTAATTCAGACTCATTGCAGGATATCATGAGGAAAACGGCATTTGAAAAGAGGGTCTTTGAGTTGCTACACCAAAGATAGATGGGAAAGGAGAATATGGGAGGCTTCTGTCTTTTCCATGACAGTTCTATCAGTTAATAGCCTTCTCCAGCTCCTTTTGGTAAAGGTACTGTGCCACATTATTTTTTCTACTACAACTAATTAATTTCTAATGCAACTAACAACTTCACCTCTCAATTCAGCCCCTTAGATCACCCACCTTAATGGCCCTGAATATGCAGTGCTTCTTGGTAAGAAACCATATTAATGTTAATTTGCAGCTTGCAGCTTGGAGGAAAAATGAAATTCTCTTTAGATTGGTTTGTTCCTCTTGAGTGGATAGCATGCCTTCTCTCTTGACTGGCAAAATTCCCTGATTTGCAGGGAAGTGAGAAAACTCACTTTTCCACCTGACAAAAATATTTCTGAAAGTTAAGAAACAGGGGCTTTTGTAATGTCTCTCAAGCACTGTTTCCTTTAGCAAATCACAGAATCACAGAATGTCAGAGCTGAAAGAAAATCTTAGAAATCATCTAATCCTATCTTTGTAGTGCACAGAAAAAAATATATAGAAATCTTCTGAGAGAAGGTTGGGTCAAAATGTAAAGGTCTTGTGCTTGCGCTAAGAAATTTGGAGTTTGTCCTGGAGGTGAGTAAAGGTGGTTGAGTTTTATCACAGTTTTTGTTTTGTTTCGTTTTTGTGGGAGGAGGTCAGAGTTAAGAAAATTAGTCTGGTATCAGTTTAAAGGATAATTTGGGTAGAGTAAAACTTGAGCCTAAGGAGAACAGTTAAGGGTCTCTTTTCTATTCCTGGTGAGAGGTAATAGAAGACTGGAGTAGCACATTGAGTGTCAGGATGAAGACAAGAATATAGATAACTGCTATTAGACAGACAGCATCTGCAGGACTTTGTGAATTATTGAATTTGGTATGTGAAGGAAAAAGAGGAGTTCGGTGTTATCAATTGGTGGGCAAGCTGAGTAGGGATACCACTCAATGTGTTAATGACTATAGACTAAGGAGATATGAAAATGTTTGGCTATGTGAATAACAATATTAACATAACAGTAATGAAAATTATAATATTGAGTTTTAGTGGTATGGGAGACACCACCAGGGGATGTCCAATAGATGTGAAATTAATAGACTTAGCCACTAAAGAGATATTTTTTGATATAGCTTGTGATTTCATAAATGATCAAATTTGTCTTCTCAGAGTACGTACTTTCATTAATTCAAGAGACAGAAGAATCTTAGAAGACTATTTTAATTCAATTTCTGTAATGGCCTTGAGCAAGTAATTTCATCTCTCTGAATCTAAGTTTCTAATCTAAGTGTGGAGATGATAAGATAGGTTCATTTTTCCTTAACTTAGTATATGTTCTCCTTGGGCTCAAGTTTTACTCTACCAAATTGTCCTTTAAACTGCTACCAGAGTGGTTCTTCTTAACTCTGACCTCCTCCCACAAAAACAAAACAAACCAAAAACTGTGATAATACTCAACTACCTTTACTCACCCCCTGGACAAAGTCCAAATGCACTGATATGGAAAAGTATTTTGAAACCATAAAAAGTTAATACATATGTAATAAATTATGTTTTTTTATTAATAGAAGACTTGAGGAAGAGGGACATGTATATTCCTATTATAGATATTTGACTTTAAGGAATATCCCCCTTGCATATTCCTCATGCATTATGGAAACCCTCAAAAATTGAGAAAACATTGGCATTCTAAAATTTTGTCTATCGGCTGGCTGCTAATGTTTTTAAGAAAGAACATCCACATATTTTCATTGGAGTATTCAATTATTATGTGAGAAACCACTGTAACAGAGTAGTTGCCCCTCCTCCCATAAATATGGAAGCCTAAAATTGAGAGTGGGGAATGTGAAACAGAGGTAAAGGGCCTGAAAAAAATTACAAAAATATTTTCTGTCTCCTTAAAACTTACCCCACTCTTTTTGGGAACTGAAGCCTGCCCTGCATCCCTGAGGTAGGTTAAGTCCTTTGCTACAAGAGATGACTCAACTATCCCAGGCAGTGCCAACCTCCCAGGTAGGCCTAGGTGGGGCTTTGTCTTTGGCAGAGATGGGATGATTATTAACCACAATAACCTAGAACTGAGGAGCACTCCTTTTAAAAGCTCTATATTTCTGCTAATGTTCAGGAAATTTGGATTTGAGACAAGAAGGTCTACCATTTTGACTCCTTTGCTGCCAAAGTAATAAATTTCTCTTTCCTTCTCCTGAAACCACTTATACTTGTTCTTCTGATGTGTCCTTGAAGACAAGTGCTGAGCTATCAGCAACACCACTGAAACTACTTTGACATCCAGGAGTTTCCTTGAGTGGTCTTTCGGCCTAAAGAAAAAATACTGAAGCAAAACTAATATAAGAAGAGGATTTGTTTGGGCAAAATTTGAGAAATGCAACCTGGAAGCTTAGATTCTGGTTTCCCTGAATATGTACTACTATTAGCAGCAATGACAAGTGAGTTTTTAAAGGTAAAAAAGGGGAAGTTCCTGAGTTGCTTACCAATAATTTACATTAAAATAACATAAGATACTGACTGACTACACATTGTTCTTTGCATTACAAATACCAGGAACATGAAAGATAATGGGTGAGGCAGTTAGTCAGGGAACACAATGCCTTCAAACAATTGCAGGGGAGGGGGTCATCTCTGAAGTCCCATACTCATGTCTTTCTGGACCTGATAAATTTTGCATACCTTACAGAGCTCATATTGCTCTGAAGTATTTTTCTTTTCTCAGATCTACATGTCTGGGAAAGTATTTGTGCTGGAATAGAAAAGAGGGCATAAAATCTGAAATTTTATGGGGAAATTGCTTGCAACTATTAAATTTTGGGTTCAAACTTATACTATCAGGAACATGAGTGGTTATAAGGCCTTTTTACAAAATAATAGACTTGAGTAGCATGATTAAGAATGATTCTTATGAGTTTCTCAGAGGAATCTTTCTTTCTAGTTATAGTAGCTTTTATTCTGAACTACAATAGGATTAGAAGATGATTTGTGTAAACTAACATCTTAAGACTCCCCCACTACCACTACCACCAGCTGACTGACTGAATAAACTCCCTCCTTGCCAAGGGGATACCCTAAAACTGAGTTTTGTGCCAAGAGAGGGAGGTCAGAAATGACTCACCATGCCCCCTCCCTTCTTGTAGATATCTTCTGTAACTCATTGACAGGCCGAAGGCTATTCAAGACAACCCTGCAGGTTCTCAGTTTACACAACAAATATATGGTTGGTAGCTTATCTCTCATTAACAGACTTCCTCATCTTAAAACATTCCAAACCTTTAAACAAAACTTCATTTTTTAACCAATTACAAGTCAAAGAGTCTTTAAACCCACATATAACCTGTAAGCTTCCTCCCTTCTTTGAAATACCCCACCTTTTGAGGTCAAACCAATGTATGCCTTCCATGTATTGATTTATGACTTTACCTGTAATTCCTGTCTCCCTGAAATGTGTAAGACCAAACTGTAAGCCAACCACAATGAGTCTACTTGCTCAAGCCTTCCTGTGCATGAGTCCAAGTCAAAGTCCTCAAATTTCACTCAGAATAAAACCTTGGAATTATTCTACAGAATTTGGCTTCTTTTTTGTTGACATTTGGAAGATGCATTCAGATGCTACCAGGTATAGGTGTGCTATTTCTATTCCTACAGACTATAAGACAATCACCTGCAAAAATGGCATGTTTTAGATTTATAACAGGGAAATTAGAGGCCAGGATAAAGAAATTGATAAATTTGTACAGAAAGAAAAGTCACTTGGAAGTCCGTTTAAAATAGAAGCCCTTTATTTTTGAGTTATTTAAATAATGATCCCTAAAAAGAGGCAAAGATATAAAATGCAACCAAAATGTTTGTACTCTCACATTTTCTTGAAATAAATAATAATTAAAAAAAAAAAAACAGCCTAGGATAGAAATTTCACTTTCTGTAGAATGCTTAATTGGAAACAATGCCACAAATTTGGTCTCCTGTCCTGATTCAGACATTCTCATGCAAATAGGCAAAACTCGGAGCCTCCGTTTACTCTTGTGAAATATGAGGAAAGAACTGATAAGATTATATTTGGGATTCCTTCTAGCTCTAAAATTCAGAGGCTTATATCTTCTCAGAAGTCCTGTAGTCCTTTCCAGTTTGATTTTATGAAGAGTATCACAACAAAGTATGCAATTTTGTATAACAAGGTAAGGTTTATTCCTGAATAAAACTCAGAATTCTCTGTGTTGCATGAAACAATGGATATAAAACATTTAAATATAAAGCTCTTTTCCAGCTATTGACAAGCATTTTCAATTATTTTATATTTGGTCATTACTGCTTCTCATCTCTTCTGACTTGCTTTAAGCCAAAATACTTTGTTATTTGTTTCCAGGTGGCCATCTAAGCATTGTAGATATTTAAAGTAATCATTTGAGGAGGAAAACTACCTCAATATAATGTTAAGGATGCCCGAGCATCATTATCATATTGTATGTTCAGACAAAGGCATATAGAATAATACTTGACTAGGCTAGAATGACCCAGCATGTTTCTCTACACTAGATTTCTACTTAATTAAAGTGCATCTTTCCTATTTATTTGCAGTTTTGTTTTATTTTTGTTCACAAAGAAAGAATAATAAGTTAATAAATACATATATTAGCCTCTCTATCTTTCTAGCCTCTGTGGAGGCTCTGCTTTATTAGCTGAAGTCAAAATTAAAAAAAAAAAAAAAAAAAAAAAAGAGGAGGAAAACATGGCGGAGTAGGGGTGCCCTCCTGGCTCTCTGCTCTCAGAGCGAAAAGTGAAGAAAGCAGATAGCCACAAGCGAGCGATCCGCACTTCCACAGGACCAGCTTCAGCTTCGCAAGCCTGCAGACATCCACCGGGAAATGGAGGGATAAGACCATTTATAGCCTAAAGCAAAGGTGAATCCATTATTCTTCCATAAAAATTGGGGATTCAGAGGCACACAACAGGGAGGGAGCGAGGCGCGGTTTAAGCCGCTGCCGGCTGGCAGTGGCTCCAGCCCTACCTGGAGCTGAGCAACACCCCCTCCTACACCGAGCTCCACTTCCACATAGGCCGGGAGGTACCTGTAGTTGGTGAGAAGTGGCAGCACGGGACAAAGCCCTGTGGAGGGGAGACTAGAGCAGGGAACACTCTGAGTTCTCCAGAGCACACAGCAGTGGCAGTATAAGGAGGGGGATGGTCTGAGCCCAGCAACCACTCTCCGTGCAGCAGGAACCAGAGCCCACTTGGGCATCTCCCTGCCGAACACTCCTAGGTCAAGGTTAAGGGGAGTTTACACACAAGGAGGCTTCGACTTTGGATATAGAGGAGGTTTGGGACAGCACTGAGAGGCCAGAGTGTGTTAAGTTAGACTCCTTGATCCATTAGGACCCCCCTCCCTCTGCCCCACCAGCACCACTCCCGCCTCCACATTCCAGCACTGACTTGGCATTCCAGCGCTGACCTGGGCTCAGGGTTTGGAGGCGAGGCGCAGAGAAAGTGCTGGTACGCGCCCCTGCTCCACCAATTTGATATTGGACGGTCACTTGCTGCACAAGTGGCACTGACTCAGAGCTCAGAGAGTGGACCCTGCCTGGACGGGGCAGTACTACAGGGGAGGTTGCCCTTGGTAGATTTAAGGCAGAGAAACATTGTCTTCTACACTCTCCTGCTACCCGGAGCCCCGCCCTGGACTCCAAAGTCTCAGTCCCAGCCTTGGGGGCGGAGCTGAGATAGAAACTGTTCTCATTCCTGCCGCATATCTCCACCGGTGTAATTAAAGAACCAGAAGACAGGGACTGGTGTGTCCCAGGGCCTGCCTGCCCGCTCCTGGTCGGTCTCTCCCTACACAGGTCTCCCGCGCTCTGTGTCCTGAGTGCGGAACCCGTCTGGGCCTTTAGTGGTTATTAGGCAGAGATACTTTAAGACCCCCACATCCGGGGATTTGGGGCTGGGTCCTTGGCTCCAAAGTTTGTATCCCCACCTTGGGGACGGAGCCGAGATAGAGACTGTTCCTGTTCCTGCCGCTTATCTACACCTGTGGAATTAAAGAGACAGAAGACGGGGCTTGTGGCTGAGCCTTTGGCTCCAAAGCCTCTGTCCCCGCCTTGGGGGCGGAGCCAAGATAGCAACTGTTCCTATTCCTGCCACTTATCTCCACCTGTGGAATTAAAGAGACAGAAGACGGGGCTTGTGGCTGAGCCTTTGGCTCCAAAGTCCCTGTCCCCGCCTTGGGGGCGGAGCTGAGGTAGGAACTGTTCCTGTTCCTGCCGCTTATCTCCACCTGTGGATATAAAGAGACAGAAGACAGGGCTTATGGCTGAGCCTTTGGCTCCAAAGTCTCTGTCCCTGCCTTGGGGGTGGAGCTGAGGTAGGAACTTTTCCCATTCCTACCGCTTATCTCCACCTGTGTAATTAGGGAGTCAGAAGACAGGGACAGGTGGGCCCCAGTGCCTGCCTGCCCGCTCCTGGTCAGTCTCTCCCTACACAGGTCTCCCTTGCTCTGTGTCCATAGTGAGGATCTTGCCTGGGCAGAGCCGAACCACGTAGGAGACTGCCTTTAGTGGTTATTAGGCAGAGATATTTTACGACCCCCACAACCGGGGATTTCAGGCTAGGCCTTTGGACCCAAAGTTTGTATCCCTGCCTTGGGGGCGGAGCCGAGATAGAAACTGTTCCTGTTCCTGCCACTTATCTCCACCTGTGGAACTAAAGAGACAGAAGACAGGGCTTTTGGCAGAGCCTTTCGCTCCAAAGTCTCTGTCCCCACCTTGGGGGCGGAGCTGAGGTAGGAACTGTTCCCATTCCTGCCGCTATCTCCACCTGTGTAATTAGGGAGTCAGAAGACAGGGACTGGTGGGTCCCAGTGCCTGCCCATCTGCTTCTGGTCAGTCTCTCCTTACATAGGTCTCCTGCACTCAGTGTCCAGGTCCTGGAGTTTGACTGGGCAGGGCCCAACCTCCTTGGAGGCCGCCCTTGGTGGATATAAGGCAGAGAGATTTTACAACATACACACTCTGGTGACTTGGAGCTGGGCCTTTGTCTCCAAAGTTTTTAGCACCGCCTTGGAGGTGGAGCTGAGATAAGAACTGCTCCAGTTCCTGCCATCTATCTCCACCTGTGTAATTAAGGAGGGAGAATACGGGAGGCTGCCAGAGCAGCCCGGAGACAAGCGGGAAGGGTACTTGATTCGGCTGTTTCCCCTCCACTGCATCGCAGACTACTGGTGGGCTCCCCAGCTAGTAGAGAGACCTCCAGACACCAGTCCAGTGGCGGCCGCTGCAAGTGAGCAACACTACTTACTGGCTCAGAAGCTAAACAAGACGTGTGAATACCCAAATGAAAACCTAAAGGAAAGAAACAACAACTGAGAGACATGGGAAGAAATCAGCGAAGGAACTCCGGAAATATGAAGAAACGAACAGAAAACACACCCCCAAAGAGGAGCACCAGCCCCTTAGAAACAGACAACAACCAAAACCTGGCAACCAAAATGACAGAAGAGGAATTTCGTATGTGGATCATAAGAACACTCACTGACCTGCAAGAACAACTCCAACATAAAGAAACCAAAAAACCTCCAGGATATGGAACAAAGATTCACTAAAGAGATTGACACAGTGAAGAAAACTTTAACTGAAGTCCTCGAGATGAAGAATCAACTCAGGGAACTACAAAATACAGTGGAAAGTCTCAAGAACAGGGTAGATCAAACAGAAGAAAGAATCTCAGAGATTGAAGATAACACCTTCCAATTAAATAAATCAGTCACAAAGATAGAGCAGAGAAATAAGAGAAAAGAGCAAAGCCTACAAGAGCTGTGGGACTATGTGAAAAAACCTAACGAGAGGGTCATAGGGTTACCAGAAGGGGAAGAAGACATCACTCAAGGGTTGGATAAGCTTTTTGAAGATATAATAGAGGAAAATTTCCCAGGCCTTACTCAAAACATCGATATACAAATTCAAGAAGCTCAGAAGACCCCTGGGAGATTCAATGCAAACAGGAAGACGTCACGACATGCAGTCATCAGACTGACCAAAATATCAACTAAAGAGGCCCTTCTAAGAGCTGTAAGACGAAAGAAGCAAGTAACTTACAAGGGAAAGCCAATTCGAACAACATCAGACTTCTCTAATGAGACTTTACAAGCAAGGAGAGACTGGGGCCCCATTCTCACTCTTCTGAAACAAAACAATGCCCAGCCTAGAATCTTAATCCCTGAAAAACTAAGCTTCATATATGAAGGAGAAATCAAGACATTCCCAGACAAGCAAAGGCTCAGAGAATTCACCAAGATAAGACCAGCCCTACAAGAAGTACTCAAAACAGCATTATGCATGCAACACCATAATAATAACCCACGAATATAAAAACAACCCAAACCCAAAGATTAACGGCCATATACTACA
Source organism: Mirza zaza (assembly GCA_008750895.1). Lineage (NCBI taxonomy): Eukaryota > Metazoa > Chordata > Mammalia > Primates > Cheirogaleidae > Mirza > Mirza zaza. Next base: position 79,884 of record VSMD01010789.1, read on the forward strand.
ATGCCTCAAGACGGAAATCATAGCAACAACATCCAACCCAACAGAATGAACAGTAATCTACCTCACCTATCAGTTCTCTCAATAAATGTGAATGGCTTAAACTCTCCACTCAAGAGACTTAGGCTGGCTGAATGGATAAGAAAATACAGGCCAAGTATATGCTGTCTTCAGGAAACACATCTAACCTGCAAGAATGCATATAGACTAAAAATAAAAGGGTGGAGATCCGTATTCCAAGCAAGTGGAAGCCAAAAGAAGGCTGGCGTGGCAATTCTAATTTCAGATGATTTAGTTTTCAAACAAACAAAAGTAGTGAAAGACAAAGAGGGTCATTATATAATGGTGAAGGGCACAGTTCAACAAGAAGTGATTACACTTTTAAATATATATGCACCACACTTACGTGCACCCAGTTTCATAAAGCAAACCTTACTGGATATGAACAAATTGATTAATAGCAATACCATAATCACTGGAGATTTCAACACCCCACTGACAGCATGAGACAGATCCTCCAAACAGAAAATTAACAAAGAAATAATGGACTTAAACAAAACTCTAGAATAATTGGGACTGACTGACATTTACAGGACATTCTACCCCAAATCCATTGAATATACATTCTTCTCATCAGCTCACAGGACATTCTCTAAGATTGACCATATCCTAGGAAACAAAGTAAACCTCAAGAAATTTAAAAAAATAGAAATCATACCATGCATCTTCTCAGATCACAGTGGAATAAAAGTAGAAATCAATCGTAATAGAAACTCACATTTCTACACAAAAACGTGGAAACTCAACAACCTCCTACTAAATGATTACTTCATAAATGAAGAAATCAAGATGGAAATAAAAAAGTTCTATGAAGAAAATGACAATGGAGAGACAAGTTATCAAATCCTCTGGGACACAGCTAAAGCAGTTCTGAGAGGAAAGTTTATCTCCATAAATGTCTATAACCAAAAGTCAAAAAGATCACAAATAGACAATCTAATTAAACGACTCAAAGAGTTGGAAAAGGAAGAACAGACCAAGCCCAAACCCAGCAGAAGGAGTGAAATCAACAAGATTAAATCAGAACTAAACGAAATCGAAAACAGGGAAGCTATTCAAGAGATTAATAAATCAAAAAGTTGGTTCTTTGGAAAAATAAACAAAATAAACACGCCATAGGCTAATGTAATTAAAAGCAGAAAAGAGAAATCTCTAATAAGCTCCATCAGGAACAAAAAGGAGCTATCACAACTGATCCCAAAGAGATACAAGATATAATTTATGAGTACTACAAAAATCTTTATGCACACAAATTGGAAAATGTGGAGGAAATGGACAAATTTCTAGAAACACACAGCCTCCCTAGGCTCATCCAGGAAGAAATAGATTCCCTGACCATATCAATTTCAACAGCTAAAATAGAAACAGCAATTAAAAATTTCCCTAAAAAGAAAAGTCCTGGTCCAGATGGTTTCATACCCGAATTTTACCACACTTACAAAGAAGAACTAGTACCTATCTTGCAGAAAATATTCCACAACATTGAGAAGAATGGAAGCCTCCCCGACACCGTTTATGAGGCGAATATTACTCTGATACCAAAACCTGGAAAGGATGCAACAAAAAAAGAAAACTACAGACCAATATCCCTAATGAATGGAGATGCAAAAATTTTCAAAAAAATCTTAGCTAACCGAATCCAGACGCTTATCAAAAAAGTAATCCATCACGACCAAGTGGGCTTCATCCCAGGGATGCAGGGATGGTTCAACATACGTAAATCTATAAATGCAATTCACCACATAAACAGAAGCAAAAACAAAGACCACATGATTCTTTCAATAGATGCAGAAAAAGCTTTTGACAAGATTCAACACCCTTTCATGAAAGGAACACTCAATAAAATAGGCATAGAAGGGACATACCTAAAAATGATACAAGCCATATATGACAGACCCATAGCCAATATCATACTGAATGTGGAAAAAATGAAAGCATTCTCACTTAGAACTGGAACCAGACAAGGCTGCCCACTATCTCCACTTCTATTCAACATAGTGCTGGAAGTCCTGGCTACAGCAATCAGACAGGATAGTGGAAACAAATGTATCCAAATAGGGGCAGAAGAGATCAAATTTTCACTATTTGCTGATGATATGATATTATATTTAGCAAATCCTAAAGATTCTACCAAGAAACTCCTGGAACTGAGAAATGATTTTATTAAATTCTCAGGATACAATATCATTACACAGAAATCAGAGGCATTCATATACGCCAACAGCAATCAAATCGAGAACCAAATCAAAGACTCAATTCCCTTCACAATAGCAACAAAGAAATTAAAGTACCTAGGAATATACTTAACCAAGGAGGTAAAAGACCTCTACAGGGAGAACTATGAAACTCTAAGGAAGGAAATAGCAGAGGATGTAAACAGATGGAAATCCATTCCAGGCTCGTGGATCGGCAGACTCAACATCATTAAAATGACTATACTACCCAAACTAATCTACAGATTCAATGCAATACCTATTAAATTCCCATCAACATTCTTCACGGATATAGAAAAAATAATTTTACGCTTCGTATGGAACCAAAGAATACCCCGAACATCAATAGCAATTCTAGGCAACAAAAATAAAATGGGAGGCATTAATATGCCAGATATCAAACTATACTACAAAGCTGTAGTAATTAAATCAATCTGGTATTGGCATAAAAATAGGAATATTGACCAATGGAACAGAACTGAGAATCCTGATATAAAACCATCCTCATATAGCCATCTAATCTTTGACAAAGCAGACAAAAACATATGCTGGGGAAAAGAATCCATTTTCAATAAATGGTGCTGGGAAAACTGGATAGCCACTTGTAGAAGGCTAAAGCAGGACCCACACCTTTCACCTCTCACAAAAATCAACTCACGCTGGATAACAGACTAAAACCTAAGGTACGAAACTATTAGAATTCTAGAGGAAAATATTGGAAACACTCTCCTAGACATGGGCCTAGGCAAAGAGTTTATGAAGAAGTCCCCAAAGGCAACCCAGCAGCAACAAAAATAAATAAATGGGACATGATCAAACTAAAAAGCTTCTGCACAGCCAAAGAAACAGTCATGAGAGTAAACAGACAACCTACAGAGTGGGAGAATATTTTTGCATCCTATGCATCCGATAAGGGGTTGACAACTAGAATATACTTAGAACTCAGGAAAATCAGCAAGAAAAAAATCAAATAACCCTATAAAAAGTGGGCAAAGGACTTGATCAGAAACTTTTCTAAAGAAGACAGAAGAATGGCCAACAAACATATGAAAAAATCCTCAACATCTCTAATCATCAGAGAAAAGGAAATCAAAACCACAATGAGATATCACTTAACTCCAGTGAGAATGGCCTTTATCAGAAAGACCCCAAACAACAAATGCTGGCATGGATGCAGAGAGAGAGGAACACTCCTACACTGCTGGTGGGACTGCAAACTAGTTCAACCTCTCTGGAAAGCAATTCGGAGATACCTTAAAGCGATACATGTGGATCTACAGTTTGATCCAGCAATCCCATTACTGGGCATCTACCCAAAAGATCCAATGACCCTCTACAAAAAAGACACCTGCACTCGAATGTTTATAGCAGCACAATTCATAATCTCATGGCTGTGGAAGCAGCCCAAGTGCCCATCAATCCAAGAATGGATTAATAAAATGTGGTATATGTTTACCATGGAGTACTATTCAGCTCTAAGAAACAATGGTGATATAGCACATCTAATATTTTCCTGGTTAGTGCTGGAACCCATACTACTAAGTGAAGTATCCCAAGAATGGAAAAACAACAACCACATATACTCACCAGAAAACTGGTATTAACTGAGCAGCACCTAAGTGGACACATAGGTATTACAATAATAGTGTATTGGGGAGGGGACAGGGGGGGATGGTTAGATACAAATATAATGAGTGAGAAGTGCACCGTCTGGGGGATGGTCATGCTGGAGACTCAGACTTGTGGGGGTAGGGGGGAAAGGACATTTATTGAAACCTTAAAATCTGTATCCCCATCATATGCCGAAATAAAAAAAAAATAAAAAAAAAAGAAATTCAATGCTCATCAGCATTATAACATTCATAAGAACCACAAATATTTTAAATTAGAGGGAGAGGCACAAAAGGTTGTATTGTAGAAATTAAAAGATGAAAAGCAAAAGCAAAGGCAATTCATTCAAGCAGCAATAAAACCTGGAAATAATGCCACTGAAGCAACTTATAAAGTAGCTTATATAGTCAGGAAAAAAGAGAAGCCATTCGGTGATACAGAAAGTGTGAAAACGCATTTTCAAAGCTTTAGGGTGCTTAGACCCAAATAATGTTTTAAAGTACAAACAATTGCCTCTTTCAGACCCATAACTGATGGGCCTCATGAATTAGCCTTCACTTTAAGAGAACAACTTCATGCAATACTTCAAAAGGAAAATATATATTATTTAATTGCTTTGGATAAATCAACTGATACTACTGACTTAATGCGGGTTTTATGCATCATTTGGGTCATAACAGAAGATTTTCTTTGCTCCAAAGAATTACTTGCTTTGGGCAATTTTCTGAACAGAACACAGGGAATAGATATCGTCAACAACATTCAAGATAAATGTCAAGAAGTCGGACTAAATTTGGTAAATTTAGTGAGTGTGTGTACAGACAGACAGTGTACCTTCTCTATCAGGAAAACATGAAGAGTTTATTGCACAGATAAAAGTATTAACAGATCCAGATGCTCTCATTTCTTTTCATTGTATCTTGCATCAGCAACATCTCTGCGCTAAAGCTACTGTTTTAAGTAACACTTTGCAACAAGTTATAAGTATTGTTAACTAAATTAGTGCAAATGCAATAGGGCACTGTCAGTTTCCCAACATGCTAAAGTTGAACGATGAGGTATTCAGTGTGGATTTGCAATATCATTCTAAATTGTGTTGACTATCGAGGAGACAGGTGTTAACCAAAATTTTATCTCTGTGAGAACACACAGTTAAATTTTATGAATAATAGGATCAGCAATGTGAATTATTGAAAGAAAAATTTTATAGGAATGCAGCATTTCTGTGTCATATCATGTCAAATCAAAACAACTTCAATATTTCTTTGCAAGGTAAAACTAACTCCATTTATGATATGTGGCAAAAAATCAAAGCATTTTGGAAAAAAGCTATCTTTTTTCAAAATACTTCTTCAAAAGGAAATTTCAGATGAACCTTTCCCCATTTAGCAAAGGTCACTGATGAGCAGGATAATATATGCAAATCATTAGAATACGCAACTGTTATAGACCTATTATTACCTGGAGAATACAATGAAAGGTTCACTGACTTTGAAAATCTTGACATCACACATAAATTAGCATTTCAGCCTCACTTAGTTAGTATCACCAAGGCAGCTAAAGAACTACAAATGGAATAGATTGAGCTCTCAGTAGATGACATTTTAGTCATTGTTTGATGCTAAGATCCAAATGAAACATGGAAAAATGCAGAATACCCATGCCTTTGGCACCATGCCTGAAAAATGCTTTCTTGTTTTCAACCACTTATTGGTGTGAAGCTACATTCTCCTATCGAACCCAAATCAAGACTACCTTAAGGTCACAAAGGACTGATATTCATGAAGAGGATCAACTGAAACTGTGGACTTCCATGCTGCAACCAAATAATCAAATGCTTTCCAACAAAAAGCATACACGACAAAGTCATTAAAAGGTTAGTTAACTTTAAAATTAATAGTTTTTTTTTTCCAAATCATTTAAGTACCTAGTAGTTAGATATTTACAAAATAATGTACATTTTTAAGTATATCTAATTGAAGTTTCTTGAATGTGGCCTTATTTGATTACAGCTAAATTAATGAGGCCTTCCAACATGAAAAGTTTCCCCACCCCTGATCTTTGCTATCCTCCATGTGGTTAGATACCTCCCCTGATATGGTAACCAGGTACATGGCTTTCTCTTCAACATTTTTATATTTTAAAGCAATACTTCTGGCTACTATTAATTATGTAAGAGTAAATGATACATTGTGAGCCACTGTTCAAGTAACAGGCATAAATAAATAAACACTGCACGTAAGGAAAACAAAACCTGGTGCTGAGAAAAATCAATATCTGAAGTGAGGTTTTAAAAATGGTGTCCTGAATGTTGGATTAGCGTCGAAGTTAATTTTTGTGCATGGTATGAAAGGCCTAAATTTATTTCTCTTTTTGTGAGTATCCAATAGTCCCATTATCATTTGTTGAAAAGATTATTCTTTCTCCCTTTTAACTGCCTTAGCACCTTTGTAAATAATCAACTGATCATAATTGTTAGGGTTCATTATCTGAATTCACAATTTTGTTCCATTGATCTATATGTCCATCCTTATGGTGGTACTACATTGTCTTGAATACTGTATGTATTTGTTTGCTATTTCGGCATGACAAGTTACCACAAATGTAGTGGCTTAAAATAACACAAACTCTCATCAGCTCACAGTTCTGCAGGTCAAGGGTACAGGCAGGCTCAGCTAGGTTCTCTGCTTAGTTCCACACAGACTGAATTCAAGTTGTCAGCTTGGCTGTGATCTAATTTGTAAGAACCAAAGGAAGAAGGTTCTTCCTGCTTCCAAGCTCTTTCAGATTGTTGACAAAATATAGTTCTTTGTGGTTATAGGACTTAGATCCCCATTTTCTTGCTGTTGGCCAGAGACTGTTCTCAGTTCTTATCCCCTCCCAGAAATGGTGTGTTGAATCCTTCTCACACTTTAAATCTGTGTGACTTCATCATTTGTTCTCTGCTTTTCTCACGTATTAGGTTGGACACACCCGGATAATCTTTTTTACTATATAACATAACATGATGATGGGAGTAAAACCACTTTGCGAGGGGGCAAAGTTAACATGAACCATCTTAAAAGTCTACCTACTATGTCATAGCTTTAGAACACATTTTGAAACTGTAAAGAATAATTCATCACTTTTTTCATCTTTCTCAAAATTGTTTTATAATAGCTATTCTTATTTCTTTGCATTTCCATATAAATTTAAGGACTGTCTTATCAATTTCTATAAAAAAGTACCCAAATCTGCTGGAATTCTGATAGGGATTACAACAAACCTACAGATCAATTTGGGAAGAAGTGCCATTTAAACAAAATATAACTTGTGCAATCAATGAACATGGAACCCATTTCAATTTATCCACCTTCAATTGCTTTCAGCAATGCTTTGTAATTTACAGTGTATACACCTTGCACTTCTTTTGCTAAATATATCCATATTTTAATTGTTCATTGGTAGTAAACAGAAATGAAACTGATTTTTGCATATTGAAAAAAAAAGTCATCAACACATTCCTGCTGTGTCTTTTTCCATTATATTGTTCTGTTCAGTAGTCAGTGCTCCTGCCTATGTTTCATTTTGAATACAGGTGTCTCATCCTACCTGCTAATTGTGAAGAAATTTAGGTGGAAATTTCCCCATTCATTAGTCTTTGGCATGTACAGCATTTACCTCAGTCCTTCTGTGACTATAATCTTACAGTCCATGAATGGTAGTTAGAAATAGGAAAGGACAGTTAGGAAACAATGTATATGGGGCCAGGTGTGGTGGCTCACACTTATAATACCAGCACTTTGAGAGGTCAAGTTGGGAGGATCCCTTACAACCAGGAGTTACAGAGCAGCCTGAGTGACATGGTGAGACTCTGTCTCTACAAACACACAAAAAATAGCTGGATGTGGGGGCATACACCTGTAGTACCAGCTACGATGGAGGCTGAGGCAAAAGAATTGCTTGAACCCAGGAGTTTGAGGTTTCAATGAGGTCAGTACACTCCAGTCTGGGTGACAGAGCCAGACCTTATCTGAAAAAAGGGAAAATAATCTATATGATGTCCAACAATCTGGAAGAAACAGGATAGTGTCAGCACTATTAACTCAATTGTGAATGACTGCTTGGACACAAAGTTACACTTAAATTGATTCAATGTAGCATGTACAAAGAGAAAGGCACTGCTTCAGGCTCTTCAAGGGATACCAAGAGTGTACAGCATGGTCTGAGATCTTCTGGATCTTATGATCTAACGAAAAAAAAGACAGACACCTATAGTTCAAGGAAGGGATGCAGGGGAAATTTGCTTTGATACGGATCACATCATTGTTCTTCTGTGCTTATTTTACTTATGTCCCATTTGTCACACCTAAAGCTATTCCAAGATAAATAATGTCTACTTACAATCAAGAATGTGTACAGCTGCTACATTGTCCAAGCCCATTCTTCAGTTTCCTAAGTAATCCAAATTAGACTAAGACAACACAAAGGCCTCAATAAAAAAAAAAAAAAAAAAAAAAATGTAAAGAATTTTGAGGCTGGCTTTGAGTAATGGGCAGGATTTTGACAGGCACGGATAATGATGAATGGAGAAGATCAATTAGTAAGAAGGAATAACATTAAGAAATTGAAGGTAGCCAGAAATTGAAGAGTGAGGGCAGGGTTCTGGGAAGTGCAAGTGATGTAATTTGGCTACAGCAGTGGGAAATGAGCTTTTGTAGTTAGGGAGAGACATCATCAGTGAGAGCTTAAACATTAATCTGGCAGCAGTATAGATGGGAGATTAAAAGTGATGATAGCCTAGAGGCATAGGAAATGGGTACAAGAATCAAGGAAAAAGATATCTGAGCTTAAACTGATGCACGGGCTCTGGAAATGGAGAGTAAGTGCAGATGGTAAAGGCATGGAAAAGACTCTATGGCAATTGATTGGATCCAGGATGTATTTGAAAGGGAGAGTAGAAGGCAAAGCTGAATTGTCAGGTATTTTAACCACTTTGGTACCAGCATCGACTATAGTTGATAAGCACAGATGAACACGCACACCGACTTTAGCCAACAGCTGTAATATGAAGGCGCACAGCTGAGCGTCGACTTTAGCCAACAGCCATGATATGACTTTTCTAATTTTTCATTTATCAAAATAAAATTGTGAACATTTAAAAATAACATAATGAAAACATATATGTATATGTTACCTATTCTGATTTACATTACAGGTAAAGCTACTTGTAAAGTAAAACAAGCTTCCAGTGCTTTAAAGCTTTCCTCATCACACGAGAGCAAAACGGATTTGTCATCAATGCACAGCACAAACTATCATGCAGACTATGAGTGCCGGCTGTAGGCAAGGTTTCGCGGCCAGTGAGCGCCGTACCGAAGTGGTTAATGGATTTTTTCCTGACCACCATTGTTTTGTTTCTATTAGGTCTCTTATCAGCGTATTTTTTTATATTATTACTGAAATTCTCTTATACATTTGAAGGTTGTAAAATGAACTTATTTATTGTATCCATCTCTTAGCATAATCATAAATATCTTTAATACATATAAATGTGAAATACTAATAAAAATAGACATACACCTTCCAACTCTTGTCCAACTTCTGTTTTTACTTGACAGCTGGAGTGATAGAAGGATTTCATGAGGGCAATTCTTACAAAGAGATAAAAACAAAAAAATGCTTTGTTTTCATCTCAATATATACTGAAATGATTCTCTATGCTTTATATTTACCAGTGATATAGATGTTATGTTAATTAACCTGGCCTTTTGCTTGCTCAAAAGTCTTTAGAGCAATCATCTAATATGCAACACAGAGGAAGGAGCACTGGCTTATAGCCATGTTATCCATCCGTCAAGACCCAAATAATGGACTGTTATTACAGAACACATAGAAAATATCTTACTTCAGGGTCTCTAGAACAAGCACTTAAAGAAATCCTTCAGTCTTGTACTCATCACCTATTTCTGAGTTTCTGTATTTTTCATTTAGAGAAAATGATAGCACCATCTACTCAGTACCCAAGCCAGAATCAATAAAGTAATTCTACTCCCCTCACAGCCAATGAGTCTACAATTTCCGGTTTTCAAACTTTCTTAATATTTCTTACATCCATCTATGCTTTTCCATACCCAGTGCTTTTTCTTAATTCTGATTATCATTTTCTGCACAACTTTTGCATCCACACTCATCTTGTTCTCTCCTTGTCCTTTCCCCATACTGTATTGATTGGACTTAAAAACATTTTATTTAAAATAAAATGTTATTTATGTAATAAATAGCTGATTATTTCTGAGAATTAAAAAATATATATCAACCTTTCTCAATATGTTCAATGAAAGAATTAAGCTCAATAGAAAATGATGGAAGTAACATTTTTTTTTCAATTTTCCAAGGGCAGTACACAATTACTACCATTCTAGATGTATAAGAGAATGATTTAAAACAAGATTGGGGAATCTACAGCCTGCAGGCTAAACATCGCCTGCTGCCTGTTTTTATAAATAAAGTTTTATTGGAAAAATCCACAACCATTCATTTTATGAGTGTTTATGTCATTGTCTATGACTGCTTTCACACGAAAATAGCAATTTTGAGTAATTGTTTTGACAAAGACCATATGTCCTTTAAAATCTGAACTAATTATTATCTTGACCTTTACAGAAAAGTGTGACAAACCCTGCTTTAGAACATTAAGGCTTAATGGTTTGTTGGAAGCTAGTTGAGAACAGTCACACAGGGGACTTTAAGAGGAATATGGAAAATACACGTAATTATACAATCCAAATGTAACCACTACCAACATATTAATACATTTCTGGAAATAATTTTTTAAAAATATATTTTCATATAGAATATTTATGTAGCATTAATTTTATTGGGATCATAGCATTTATCAGATTTTATCAAATTTATATCATTTGCCAAATTAACAACAATAGGATCATGGTATTTATCAAATTTTACATTTTATACCTATGTTATTAGATGTCCTTCAAGTACAATTGCTGTATACTATTTCATATAGAATTTTAAAATTCTTCTAATGTTGACCATTGATATAATTTCTACCTTTTTGTTGTTATAAATACACTGTGTCAAAAATTATATAGGAAACTCTTTCCAAATACTAAAAATTATTTAGTCATATGCAATATGGTATCCTGCATTGAATCCTGGAATGGAAAAAGAACATTAGTGGAAAACCTGGTGAAATTTGAATAAAGTCTATAATTTAGTTAATAGTGTTATACAAATGTTAATTTCAGTTTTGACAAATGCAACATGTTTATATGTTAACTTTATTGAAGGCTGGGAGAAGAGTATACAGAAGCTCTGTACTAATTATAAAACTCATCCTTAAAACTGAAATTATTCAAAAATACAAAATTTAAAATTTAAAAAATACTTAGTCAAAGGACTATCAAAATTTTTGGAAATATTAGTGAAATATAATTTATATATACGAAAGAGAACAAGTCATAAATGTATAGCTTGATTATTTTTCATAAAATGAACTCACTCATTTAACCAGCATCCAAATCAAGACACAGAATATTGGCACTATTACAAAAGTCCCATAGTGTCTCCTTCTAGTCATTAACGCCTGCTAATGCTAAAATTGTCCTGATGTCTAACAGAAAAAAATTGATTTTGACAACATTTATAATTTAAAACATGGATTCATGTAATGTATACATTGTTATGTCCGGCCTCTTTTGTTCAACATTATGTTTGTGAGATTTATCCATGTTGTTGCATATAGTAATATAATAGATTGTTCATTATTATTGCTGTATATTTATTGTATAAAAATTGTACATTGTATTCATCCATTCAACTGTTAAAGGACATCTGAGTAATTTTCAGTTTTTGGCTATTTGAAAATATGCTAATATGATAATTTATATACACATATCTTTTGGTTTACATATGTTCATATATTTTTTTATTTCTGCATAATAAGGGGGTACAAATGTTAAGGTTACATACATTGTTATTGCCTTCCCTCCCCCTTCAAGTCAGAGTTTCAAGCATGTCCATGCCCCCAACAATGCACAATGCACTTATAATGTGTATATATATATATCTATATATATACACATATATTTTTGTTTTTGTTTTTATAACATTTTGGTCAGATTTTATAATTTTGCCTTTACTTAGCAAAGGTTAGAGGTATGCCCTCCCCTCCAAACTGTTCGGCACATCTCTCAGATGTGGATCTAACCCCCAACCCCCGAATCTCTGGTGAACACCACCACCTTTTGAGCACCATATTGAAAATCAGTCAGTACCAATGTGATGGTGTGTACATATGGAGCCCATCCCTCTGATCTTGGATCACCTCACTTTGGATAATGGGCTCAAGCTGAATCCAGGATAATATAAGCGGTGTTAGCTCACTGTCATTTCTTAGTATTGAGTAATAGTCCATTGTAAACATATACCTAATTTTAATTATCCACTCATGAATTGATGGGCACTTGGGTTGTTTCCACGTCCTTGCAATAGTGAATTGTGCTGCCCCAAACATTCGGGTGCAGATGTCTTTATAATAGAATGATTTATGCTCTTTTGGGTAGATGCCTAATAATTCTATTGCTGGGTCGAATAGTATTTCTATTTTTAGCTGTTTGAGGTATCTGCAAATTCTTTTCCACAATAGTTGCACTAATTTGTGGTCCCAACAGCAGTGTAAGAGTGTTCTTGTCTCTCTGCATCCTTGCCAGCATTTATTGCTTTGGGATTTCTTGATACGGGCCAGTCTCACTGGGGTTAGATGATATCTCATTGTGGTTTTGATTTGCATTACTCTAATGATTAGAGATGTTAAGCATTTTTTTTTTATATAAGTTTGCTGGCCATTATTCTGTCTTCTTTGGAAAAGTTTCTGTTCATTTCCGTTGTCCATATCTTGATGGGGTTGTTTGATTTTTTCTTGTTAAATCTTTTGAGTTCTAGATAGATTCTTGTTATCAGACCTTTATCAGAAGTATAGAGAGCAAATATTTTCTCCCATTCTGTAGGTTGTCTATTTGCTCTAATGATAGTTTCCTTGGCTGTGCAGAAGCTTCTTAGTTTGAACAGATCCCATTTGTTTATTTTTGTTGCTGCAGTGATTGCTTTGGGGGTCTTGTTTAAAAATTATTTGCCTAGACCAATGTCTGAGAGGGTTTTCCCAACATCTTCTTCTAGGATTCTTAGGGTTTCATGCCTTAGGTTTAAGTCTGTTATCCTTCTTGAGTGAATTTTTGTGAGAAGTGAGAGGTAGGGATCCAGATTCATTCTTCTGCATGTAGCTTTCCAGTTTTCCCAGCACCATTTATTGAAGATAGATTCTTTTCCCTAGTGTATATTTTTGTCTGCTTTATCAAACATTAGGTTATCATATGCAGATGGTTTCATCTCTGGAATCTCAGACCAATTCCAAACATCAATGCTCCTGTTCTTATGCCAGTACCAAGCTAATTTAATTATTACTGCTTTATAGCACGGCTTGAAGTCAGGAAGACTGATGCCTCCCAGTTTGTTCTCTTTACTTAAGATTACATTGGCTATACGTTGTTTTTTCTGGTTCCATACAAAGTGAAGAATTATTTTTTCTAGATCTATGAAGAATGATGGTGGTATTTTGTTGGGGATTGCATTAATTCTGTAGATGACTTTAGGTAATACTGACATTTTAACGATATTGATTCTACCAATCTATGAAAAAGGTATGTTTTTCCATCTGTTTACATCTTCTACAATTTCTCTTTTTAGCGTTTCATAGTTCTCCTTGTATAAGTCTCTTGTATCTTTCATTAGATATATTCCTAGATATTTAATTTTCTTTGGGGCTGTAGTAAAAGGAATTGCATTTTTGATTTGAGCTTCAGCTTGACGGTTCTTGGCATATATAAATGCCTCTGATTTGTGTATATTGATTTTGTCACCTGAGACTTTACTGAATACATATATCAAATCTAGGAGTCTCTTGGAGGAATCCATGGGGTTTTCTAGCTAATATATCATATCATCTGCAAAATGAGTTTGATCTCATCTGCACCCACTTGGATGCCTTTAATATACCTCTCTTGCCTGATTGTTATAGCTAGGACTTCAAGCACTATGTTGAATAAAAGAGGAGATAGTGGGCATTCTTGTCTAGTTTCGGTTCAAAGTGAAAATGGTTTCAATTTTTCCCCATTCAGTATGATATTGTCCCTGGGTTTGTCATAAATGGATTTGATAATTTTAAGATAAGAACTGCCGATGCCTATTTTGTTCAGAGTTTTTATCATAAAGGTGTGTTGGACTTTGTCAAATGCTTTTTATGCATCTATTGAGAGAATCATATGGTCTTTGTTCTTGTTTTTAATTATAAGGCAAATTGGATTTATAGACTTGTGTATGTTGAACCAGCCTTGCATCCCTGGGATAAAGCCCACCTGGTCATAGTGAATTAGTTTTTGATGTTCTGCTGAATTCTGTTTGCTAGAATTTTGTTGAGGATTTTTGCATCTATATTCATGAAGGATATTGGTCTGTAATTTTTTATTGTTGTTGTTGGGTCCTTTCCTGGTTTTGGTGTCAAGGTAATATTGGCTTTGTAGAAAGAGTTAGGAAGGATACCATCCTTCTCTGTGTGGTGGAATAATTTCTGTAGTATAGGTATGAATTCATCTTTGTATGTTTTGTAGAACTCTGAAGTGTAGCCATCTGGTTTAGGACTTTTCTGTTTGTGTAGGTTGTTAATTACTACTCCAATTTCTGCTTTAGATTGGTCTATTCAGGAATCCTGTTATCTCCTGGGTGAACCTAGAGAGGTTGTATGAATCCAGGAATTTGTAGATTTCTTCCTCGTTATGTAGTTTCTGGGCATATAGATTTCTATAGTAGTCAAACATTATGTTTTGTATTTCTGTGGTGTCTATTGTGAACTCTCCTTTTCTGTTTCTTATTGAGTTTATTAGAGTACTCTCATTTTGAGTTCTTTGTTAGTCTAGCAAGAGGGCTATCAATTTTGTTTATCTTTTTAAAAAAACAGCTTCTGGTTTTGTTGATCTTCCATATAATTATCTTGTTCTCCTTTTCATTTAGTTCTTCTTTGATCTTAGTTATTTGTTTTTTTCTGCTAGGATTAGAATTGGTTTGCTCTTCTTTTTCCAATTTCTTGAGTCTATTAATTAAGTTGTCTTTATCTATTTTTTTTTTTTTGGATGTGAGTGTTTATTGCTATCAGTTTTCCTTTCAGATATGCTTTTGCTGTATTCCACAGGCTTTGGTAACATGTTGCTCCATTGTCATTTTGTTCAAAGAAACTCTTGATTTCCCTCGGAATTTCTTCCTTGACCCAATAGTTATTCAACAGTAGATTGCTCAGTTTCCATGACTTTGTGAAGTGGTGCGTATTTCTGTTAGAATTGAAGACCAATTTTATACCACTATGGTCAGAGAAGACACAGGGTATTATTTTTATTTTCTTGAATTTTTTGAGATCTGCTTCGTGGCCTAGTATGTGATGAATTTTGGAGAAGGATCCATGGGATGATGAGAAGAATGTAAATTCAACTTTATTTGGGTGGAATGTTCTGTAGAGTTTTGTTAGTCCTTTTTGATCAAGAGCTTTGTGTAAGTCCCTTATTTCTTTACTTAATTTCTGTTTGGAGGGTCTATCCAGTCCATTTAGTGACTCATGGAAGTCCCCTGCTACTATGGCAGTATTGTTTAATGTGCTATTTAGTTCGGACAAGGTTTGCTTTATGTAATTTGGTGCTCCTGCAGTGGGTGAATAAATATTAAGAATCGTTAAATATTCTTGTTGGATCCTCCCTTTCACCATTATAAAGTGGCCATCTTTATCCTTTTTTACTTTTCCTATTTTAAAACTTATGTTGTCTGTGAGTAGTATAGCTACCCCTGCTTTCTTTTGACTTCCATTTGCTTGGATGATAGTTTTCCTTCCCTTGATCCTCAGCTGGGAAGCATCTTTGTGGGTTATATGTGTTTCCTGTAGACAGTAGATACTAGGCTTGTGGAATTTTATCCACTCTGCCAGTCTATGCCTCTTCAGAGAACAGTTTCATCCATTTACATTTATTGAGGGGACTGAAGATGGAAGAAGATTTCCATTCATATTGTTTGGTTAAATCCTGTTACTTTGTCTTAGTCCTTGAGCCATCATGAAGTTTGAGGTCTAATCTTTAATTCTTTGAGGATTTTTCTTTGAGGAGTGTCTATTGCCCTCTTCACTGTGGAAGACAAGTCTAAGAATTTCCTTTAGGGGTTGTCTGGTCTTTGCAAATTCCTTCAGCTATTGCATGTCTGAGAAGGATTTTATTTCACCCTCATAGATAAAACTTAATTTTTCCAGATAAATAATTCTAGGTTGGGCTTTGTTCTGTTTTAGAAGATTAAGGATAGGCACCCACTCCCTCTTGGCTTATAAGGTTTCAGAGGAGAAGTCTGCAGTTAATCTGATAGCCTTTCCTTTATAGGTTATTTGTTGTTTTCACCTTGCTGTATGGAGGATTGCTTCTTTCACATTTACTTTGGTCAGCTTAACAACCATATGACAAGGTGACTGCCTATTCACGTTGAGTCTCCCAGGAGTTCTGTATGCTTCTTTTATTTGGATATCAAGATTTCTGGCCAGGCCCAGCGTATTTTCCTCCAGTATGCTGTAAAATAAGTTTTCCACGCCTTGAGAGTGTTCCTCTTCCCCTTTCTGGAAACCCAATCAATCTGAGATTTGACTTATGTACATAATCCATACATCTTGTAAGCTTTGGTCTGGTCTCTTGTTTCTGTTCTCCTTTTTCTCCTCTGATTTGTTTAGCACGTAGGCATAATCTTCAAGCTCTGAGATTCTTTCCCCTGCATGATCTATCCTGTTTTTGAGGCTTTCCACTGTATTTGGGAAATCCTTTAATGTTTCCTTCATTGCCAGAATTTCTGATTGTTTTTTCTGAATTACTTAGATTTCTTTGGAGGATTTTTCATTCATTTCCTGGATTGTTCTTGTAGTTTCTCTATGTTGGGATTCTATTTTCTATTCAATTCCCTTGAGTTATCTAACAATCCATATTCAGAATTCTTCGTCTGTTAGTTTAATAATATCATGTAAGTTGGTGTCAGTTGGTGTTGAACAAGTATTTTCTTTTGGAGGTGAATTTTCTCTCTGATCCTTCATGATTCCTGTTATGTTTCCCTGGTTCTTCCTCATCTGGATACTTTGTTGAGGACCAGAGGTATTGGAGCACGATTATGAGCTGTGTTCTGGTGTTCCAAAGGAATGATCTTTGGAAGAGCTGGGGAATATATGCTCTGGTCTTATATCATCTTAGAGGAGTTTGAGCCTGTTGGGTTATCTTTGACATGATGTATTCACCTTCTGTCCACAGAATTTAGTGGGTTTGGGCCTCTTGCTTAGATACCCAGGGGTTCGTTCACTCTAGTGAGATGGAGACTGGCTTCCACCACTAGGTTGAAGTCGGAGGCACTGTGTTAGGCTCTGAGTTTACTCTTTCTTTTGTTATCTGTGGTTTGCAAGAAGGAGTCAGTTATCAATATATCCCAAGATATTTGTATTGTGCTCTAAGCCTCCAAATAGGATATACAGGTATCTCAGTCTTAAGGTAATTTCTTGCTACTCCCAATGATTCCTACAGTCCTCAGGAATGGCAGACTCCTTTGCAACTCCACCTTGCTAAGACAGGCTCTGCTTTCTGGGAACAGATCACAAATGGCTGACTGTAGCAGGAAACCACCCAGGTTCAATCTTGTGAGACAGCCACCGAACAAAACACTGCTCTCCCCTTTCCGCCTCTTTAAACTCAGCTTCTGAGACCAACAGCTGGGTTAGGGCAAAAGAAAGGTCTGAGACCACTTCCAGAGCAGGTCTCCACAGTGTTGTCAAGCTATGGGGTGGCAGTGGCACGCCCTGCCATTGCTGACGCAGAGAGTTCCCTGTTCGGTGGAAAACTGGGTTGAGTTTGTTGGCCTGGCTCCAAACGTCTGCTGCACTCCCTAATTTCCCCACTCACATAGACCCAGTAGTTTATTTGTGGGGATCTGCCCTCTGTCTATCCAGTGCCAGCCAAAGCCTCAGCAATATCCAAAGGCCAAGCCTCCTTTAAGGTAGAGTCCCCCTTTCCTGGACCTGGAAGCATCCTGAGGTTGAATACCAGATTTGGCACTCGTTTCTGTGGTACAGGGAGGCTGCCGCTGGGTTCAGATCCTCCCCCACCCAAGACTTCGTCTGCAGAGCACTGAAAACAATTCAAAATTTTGCCTTCTACCAGAAGCCCGATCAGTTCAGCAGGTTTAGGGTCAAGGGGATGCCTGAGACCACTTGTAGCATGGCCCACCAGAGTGTTTCCAAGCTACAGAGCAGCAGTAGCAGTACTGGGAAGCAGCTGCTCGGTTTGCACACTCCCCTACCCGCAACTGCTTCTGCGGGGGCTGAGAGTTCAAAAAGTTACCTTCTCCCAAAGCCTGATCAATGATCAGTTCAGCCAGTTTAGGGTAGAGGGGATGTCTGAAACCACTTCAAACAGGGCCCACCTCAGTGTTTCCAAGCTATGGAGTGGTGGTGGCGGTACTGGGAAGCGGTTGCTGGGGTTGGACCCTCCCCCACCTGCAACTGCTTCAGTGGAGTGCTTCGGAGAATTCAAAATGCTGCCTGTTCCAGATTCTACTCCACACCGCTCATCCACCCATGTTAGCGCTTCCCAGGAACTTCAGGCACTTCCCTGCCTGCATGGGCATGGGGTTTGGTGGAGGAGGTATCATCTCCCTGTGCAAGGCAGAAGCAATGCCTCCTCTGGCCAGCCCATCATGGCAGCATATGCGCAGATGCACTCCCTCCCTATTGTATATTTCCGACTCCCTGGGTTTTGTGGAAGATTTTTCAGTTCACCTTTGATTATTGTTGACGTTTTCCACGTCCCGGTGTCTCTCTGCAGCTCTTGCAAAGCTGATCCAGTGTAAGTGCAGATCACTTTCACGTGGTTGTCTGTCTTCTTCACTTCTCACTCTGAGAGCAGAGATCCAGGAGGTCAGTCCTACTCCGCCATTTTTCTCAATCCCACATATGTTCATATTTTGTCAGATGTATGTTTAGGACTAGTACTAATCAATCTGAGAGTATACATTTGTTTGGCTTTAGTGGATATCTTTAGTGGATATTGAAAAAGTCTTCTAAAGTACTTGTAATAATTTATATTCCTACCATCAGTCCACAAGAGTTTCAGTTATTGCACATCATAAACATTTGACAATGCATCTTTCATTTGTATCCATTCTGGTAAATGTATAGTGGTATTGCATTGAAGTTTTAATTTCCATGAACTTGGTGACTAACACAGTTCATCACCTTTTCATAATTTATTGGCCTTTGGGATATTCTCTTCTGTGAATTACCTGGCCAAGTCTTTTTCTGATTTATCTATTTGGTTGTTGTCTTCTTTATATTGATCTGTAGGGGATCTTTATTAGTTACTTTTTATTAGTTTAGTAGTTGTAGATACTAGTCCTTTGTCATTTATATTGCAAATATTTTCCCTGTTTCTGGCTTGCCTTTTCACTCATTTACAGGTTATTTTTATGAGCTATTCCCATTATAGTTAGTTCTTCTTGTACTTAGTTTAACAAATATGTGACTCTTTGAAAGGGAAGACAGCCATGTTTTTGAGGCCCACTGTGGTAGGTTAAATAATGAAACCCCAATGTTACCCACATCCTAATCCCTAAGAATGTCACTTTATATGATAAAAGGAGTTTTGCAGATATGATTAATTCAAGAATCTTGACATGGGAAGATTATTCTGAATGACTCAGTAGGCCCAATGAAATCACAAGGATTCTTATTAGAGGGAGGTAAGAGATTAGAGTGAGTAGAAGGCAATATGACTACAGAAGCAGTTATTGGAACATTGAGACCATCCGCCAAGGAATGTGGACAGCTACTAGAGGTTAAAGGAGGCGAGAAACAGATGTTCTCCTAGAGTCTGCAGAAGGAACACAGTTCTACCAACACTGATTTTAGCCTACTGAGACCCATGTTAGATTCCTGACCTCCAAAACTGTATAATAATGAATGTGTGTTATTTGAAGCCATTGAGTTTATGGTGATTTGTTAAAGCAGCAATAAGAAAACTAATATATCCAAGACTCAAATTATGTCATTTCCCACATAGCAAGTGAAAGTTTCACATGGTTTCTTTGCATCCTGCTAGCAACTTTCTGCCCGGGCCAAATCTGATCCCAGGATTGGTGAATAAGGTATAGCGACAGATCTCATCTTACTTTAGAAAGATTCTCACTCTTGGGAATGTATTCATTGTAATCCTGCTTGATTTGACATCTCTCTACCACCTTTAAATATATTATTTTTGAAATGTATATAGCTCATATACTTTTTTCATAAGAACCATTGACCTATCATTAATTATTTCATTGTATTCAGTTGCAGAATTTACCATCAACTTTCTAAAGGTTTTTGTCTTATATTGTCAATTTGTTTTCCAAAAAAAGGTAGTAAAATAAATTTTCCCAAAACCAGAGGACATGGATTTCTGAATTGAAAGTTTCTAATAAAGGTACAGGAAAGTGAAATTTAAAAGATCCACATCAAGGAACATTACCATGAAATTATAGAACAATAGTAATAATTAGTCCTTTATGTTTTTAGAGAGAAAAAAGAGGTCATAAACAAGGTATAAAGAATTACAATGATATCTGAATTTTTCATGACAAGACTGGGAAATAGAAGACAACTGAAAAATGCCCTAAATTAAAAGGAAAATGATTTGTATCCTCGAATTGTATACTTAGTCAAACTCTTATACCACTGTGAGAGTAAAATTAATCCATGTTCAAATGTACATCTCTAAAAAAGTGTCCTTCGTGGACTTTTTGTCAGGAAACTTCTGAAAAATGTAAACCTCTGAAAGTAGAGATTAAAACAAGAATGAAAAATATATCAAAGCCAACATAAGAGAGAATAAATTACATTGAAGAATAATCCTAGGTTGAAAGCTGTGCAACAGGCCTAGAGAAAAAGTAGCCTGGACGTGGAGATAGGAATCCAGTGGAAAGGGATACCAAGGAATTTGGGGAGTAATGGAAATGTTATTAATATGTATCTTTTCTTCGGCATTGTTTACATGGTTAGATATAACTGACAAGTCATTGAACTTTATTAAGGTCTATGCATTTTCGTAAATAAATTGTACCTCAATTAAAAAATAGATCATTATATACCATTTCTTTTTTAATGGAATAACACAAATATCCTGAATTTTGTTATTGTTGGATATTTAGCTTTTTTATATTTCTTTTTTTCTATTTCAAACAGTACTTGATGACAATATTTTAACTTAATTTAGCCATTAATGTTCTTTTGAGGGTATAATTCTATCTAGGAGAGTAATTATATGTTAAGTCATAATACATATCTTAAAGAATTTTTAAAATGTGTTAACACTCATTCTTCCGAAAATGTGAACTAATTTTCTTTAGTAGATATAACTATTTAACCATATATTAACCAAGTATATTGTGGCTATTGTTGTTTATTCTTATATTTACTAAGTTGAAAGGATAAACTATTTTATTTTTTGAAAAATAATTTAGATCTTTATGTCAATTGTATCTGAGTTTTAATCCCAGCTATACTACTTATTAACAATATATCTTTGGCAAGTTTGTTAAACACTCTACGTTAAAGTTTCCTTCTTTAAAAATAGGACAAATAGTAGTACCTAACTCTTAAGGCTGCTTATGAGAATTGAGTGAGATCACAGAAGTAAGGAACTAAGTACATTGCTAAAGGCACAGTAAGTACCTAATGTAGTTGTGTAAATTCATGTAAATTCCTGGATAGTGATTTTGCTAAATGAGCATTTTCTTGCAAAATGGAAGACAAGTAACTGAAATCTGGTTTAGGATAGTTCAGGATTCCAATGCCAGAGTCAAGAAGAAGGCATAAGTTCACCAAAAAAATTGTCTCTATCATTCAGGAAAGCAGGGGTAGAGGCAGAAGTGAAGTCACAGACATGGGGAGGTGTGGGAGCAGAGTAAGGAAGGCAGAGGCAGAAGTGAGGTCACAGACATGGGGAGGTGTGGGAACAGAGTAAGGAAGATAAGGAACTGTATTTAATCTGCTATTGGCATATACAACAATGAAAAGGACAGGAAAAGTTAGAACTTAAAAAATAATCAGTTGGCAAATTTATCTTATGGTAGGTTGGATTTCAATGAATTGATTTTTAGTATATTGGTCTGCTTCCAGCACTCAGTAACTGTAAACTATTAATGTTACTTTAATTTGTATTAAGTAAGATGGCAGGATAGGCAATTCTCTGCTCACATCCTATCACAACAATAATAATTTTGCAGCCATTCTTGGATGAAATGCCTTTGGGACACATATAAGGGATCATAAAACCCTGGTGGATCCCAAGGGCAAGGAGGATTGTTTTGAGAGGGCAGCATTACTTACTATTGGCCCAGCTATAGACCTGGAAATAGCCTTGTCTTTCTGTGACTATCAGTCAAAATCTGTCTTAAGAAACAAAAGTTCACTATATAATGATAAAGGGGCCAATTAATCAACAGTATATAACAATTGTAAATTTATAGGCCCCAAACAGTGGAATACCTAAATATATAAAGTAAATATTAATATAACTGAAGGGAGAAATAAAAGGCAATGCAATAATAGTAGGGGACTTTAATACCCCACATTCAATAATGTATAAATCATCCAGATGGAAAATCAGTAAGGAAACAGCAGACTTGAATAACTGTATAGACCAAATAGACATAACAGGCATGTACAGAATATTCCATCTAACAACAGCAGAATATATGTTCTTCTCAAGTGCAAATGTAACATTCTTTTGGATAGATCTTATGCTGGGCCACAAAACAAGTCTTAACAGATTTATGAACTTTTGAAGTCACATCAAATATCTTTTCTGACCACAATGTTATTAAACTAGAAATAAATAACAGGAGGAATTTTGGAAAATTCACAAATATGTGGCAATTAAAGAACACACTTCTGAACAACCAATGGGTTGAAGGAGAAATTGAAAGGGGAATCAAAATGTATCCTGAGACAAATTAAAATGGAAATACAGCATACCAAAACTTATGGGATGCAACAAGAGCAGTTCTAAGAGGAAAGTTTATAGCCATAAATGCTTATGTTAAGAAAAAGAGTTATCAAATAAACAACCTAGCTTTATACCCCAAGAAACTAGAAAAAGAATAACAAATTAAACCTACAGTTATCAGAAGGAAGGTTAATATATATGGAGATATTATTTATCCATGAATATAAAGGAAATCCTGTCATTTGTGACAATATGAATGATTCTGGAGGACATTATACTAAGTGAAATATGCCAGATACAGAAAGTCAAATACTGCATGATCCCACTATATGTGGAATCTAAAAAGTTGTTATCATGGAATCAAAGAGTAGAAAGGTGGTTTCTAGGGCCAAGAACTGGGATGGGAAGGAAATTGGGGAGATGTAGGTTAAAGGGTACAAACTTTCAGTGATAAGATGGATAGGTTCTAAGGATCTAATGTACAGCATGGTGACTATAGTTAACAATATTGTATTGTTTACTTGAAGTTTGCTATAAGAGTAAAATCTAAGCATCTTCACATACACACACAAACAATAGCTATGTGAGATTATTATGTGTTAATTAGCTTGATTGTGATAATCATTTCACAATGTATATTTATATAAAATCATCACATTGTGTATCTTGAATATATACAGTTTTTGTCAGTTATATCTCAATAAAGCTGGAAAAATAATTTGCATTTAGTGATGTTAAAATTTAAACTTCATTTTAATTAAATATTTCAAATTGCATATGAAATATATCCTTGTTGTAACAAGTGAGACAACATACTGTATCTTGATAGCTCCATCCCACAGCCCATGTTAACCACTCTATTGTTTCCATGTTCATATAAATATGCCTACACATGTGCACACACTTAACACTCACAGTCATATAAACAGTCTGCTTTTTGTTCTACACTTTAAACATGGGATAATAATTTCATGGGTTTTATGCATTTTTGTTTTTCCTCTCAGTAAAACCTCATAAAAATCTCAAGTCAGCTTATATAGCTCCAATTCATTATTTATAAAATTCTGCATAATATTATTATAGAGTATATATGGTGTTGGTATATGCTAAATCATTTATTTCCCCATTTGAGGGCAAGAAGGGTCATTCCCAGGTTTTTGACACCATGTACAAAGCTGCAGTGAATTGTTTTGTGTATTTATTTAGGTATTGGGACTTTTATTTCTTTGGGATAGGGTGATCAGTATTTTTGTTTCTTTTTTTTTTTTTCAGTAGATGCAAGTATGTATTAACTTTTGTAATTTGCAACCATCCAAAAAGGAATGTTTTTATTTTAAAATTCTATTCAGTATCACTAGAGCCTTAGATTGGGTTCCTGAGAAACAGACTCCAGAGGGAAATTTGCATTCAGTAGGTGTATTGGGGAGTACACTAAGAAACAACACCTCTGAGGGAGGGGGCAGGATTGAACAGAGGGAGACGGTGAGCTTTGATGCAGCTGCAACAGATTTCTCATCTGATCCCATAAGAAGCTCTGGACCTGGCATGGCTCTTCAAAATTGCCCAGAATTGCAGCAAGAGAGCTTGGTCTTTGTAGCCTTGCACTGACTAGTTATTGAATGTAGGCTTCCCTGAGGGAAGAGACATAAACTTGAGCAAGGCAATGCTTTTAGACCAAGGGCAATGCCCAAAGATCACAGCTGTGAACTATCAGCAGCCAACATTCCTAGCAGCTGGGTATTAAGTGCCTTATTCCTGAAGTGATATCTAGGAAGTGCACCACAGCATTCACTACAACCAGTAATTAAAAATTCAAATGAAAACAAAAATAATACCTAATATTTACTGAATGCTGGATGCATACCAATTAGTCAAAAATCCGTTACTGGAAGCCAATTTTTAAAATGACCAATTCACCAAATTATTGATTATAAAAATAGTGGTTGTCTCTTTTTATTTTAAAGATGATGCCAGATTGGTTTCCCAAACAGCTGCATGACTTTCATTTCCATATGCAATGTGAGAGAACCAGTTTATTTTACCTTGTTGACAGCATTTATGATAACTATTTTATAAAGTAAATGTGTCAAGGAGTCAGTTATAAGGCAGTATCAAATGGCCTGGTGTATGCCCAATTTAAAGACCTTGAAATTAAATTTTTTAAAAGACTACTATGTTGACCAAGAAAAAAAGAACTTCATATTTGGTGCAAGATCTGCTAGGTTGGGACCCCCTGGTTTAAAAAGAGTATATATTGTGAAACAGAAAAATAAATAGCTAAGTGAATGGAGACTTTCCTTGTTTCATAGCAAGATTAAGGTAGTCACCTGTAATGTTGGTTTTAATTTGGGGCAGGATTAGAGTTCAGAGAGTTTTGAGATCTTATTAACAACCACCATTTTAATTAATAAACATATTTTTTTCAAAAATCTATAGTTGAGATATATGTTATGGTAGAAAAGGCACTTTCTGTTTAAATAAAATGTATTCAAATTTTGTCTTTAGCACTCTTTAATTATATATTAAGCACTATACCAGGATTTAGGATTCAATAGTGAGCTGGAGAAGCATATTCCTTACATACTAGTGAAAGAGATGCAAAAATGACCAAAACAAGAGAACAACAACAAAAAATCCAAGTTGGAATAAATGTTATGAAGAAAACAGGCAAGAGATTGATAGACAGCACGTGAAAATTTAGCATGTTACATTCTGCTAGGGGGAACACATGAGGGAATAAGGATAACTAGGGAGAGGGATCAAGAATGGGAGGGCCAGGGAGAGAGAATGACATGTTGGTAAGAGCATATCTCCACTCTGTCACTGACTGGCTTCATGACTTTGAACAATTCATTTAACAGTTTCCTAGCTTGATTTTCTTATTTGTAAAGTGATAGTGCTCAAATATACTTTAGAGAATTGTGAGAATTAACTGACTTGAAAGACCTTAGAATGCAGCCTGGTACATAGTAAGAACTCCATAAAAATTGGTTTTCATTATTATAACTTACAGAGTTGATATATAAATTAACAAACTCATGAACGAGAATAAAAATATAAAATGAAAGCAAAGCAAGGCAACATTTTAAAGAGATTGCATGTATTTATTATACAAGGATAGTGATTTTTGCAGTCCCAACTACCACTGTACTCTTTATACTTTGTGTTTTAGAAATAGCAAAGTAAAATTTCTAAGTCACACAATGCTGTTTCATGCCTGGGCCTGAAATTCCCTTCTTGTCCCACTTTCCTTACTTCCAACCTTGTGAATCATCTTTCCAATTTGAGCTCAGATGTCACCACATCCTAGAAGCCATGTCTGCCTCTCTTTCCTCCAAAATTGCTTACCACATTTTCCTCAGTATAAGATCTATACATTGTATATTATAAAAGTTTATGTATATTATAAAACTTTATTATAAACGTTTATGTTCTGACACAGTATTCTAATTTATTCCCATAGCTCTCACCAATAAGAAGATACATGTGAGTATCTCAAGTACAAAAACTCTATGTCACACCCATATCTCCATTTCTACAACTTAACATGCTGACTAACACATAGTCAGTTTACAATAATTATTTGTTGAATGATTGAGTGGATAGATGAATAAAAAAAAGATGAATAATTTTATTGACATCTTTCATACTTTTAGGACTTTCAGCAATTACACACATGAGCAAATGAATTAGGGCTGCAGTAAAGAAAATGACAGGCAATAAAATTGGCTATGGGAAATAGTAGTAATACCATTGATTGCTAGTTTTTTGTACATGCCATATTTAGTACACTTAACAACCCTATTAGATAATCCCAATAATTATATTTTCAGAAATAGAAAATGAGGCTCAAAGAAATTAAGCTGCTTGTACCAGATCATATAGCTAATAAAATCATTTCTTGCTTTGCTATACTAAGTGCCCACTAAAGTAGCATTGTTTTAAAATCATGATATTTAAAATAGTTTATGACAAAATAATGATAGAAATATTTTAAATTTTTATGATCAAATAAATTTGGGAAATATTACATTCCCCTCTTGAGGATGCACAATGTACCTTAGCACATTTAAAAGTTTCAAAAGTCCTGGAATACAAGACTTTACTGCTTTTCTTAACACAATTTAGCTTAATTGATGGTAGAACTTTATTTTGTTTTCATGGAACACTAATTGGAATTCAAAACAAGCTATGATGCTGAGGAATACATTTTGAGAATCATCCAGTAGTCTATGGAAACAAAGAAAAAAATTTAGTCTTTCATGATCATGTATAAAATATACTGAGTCATTTACTTCCAAACTCTTCTTTCTAGAAGAATATAGAAGAATGTTCCTGTCAAATGGAATTATTTAGATATGAATATGGCAGCATAAGGTCAGGCTTTAGGCAGGGAGTAGATGAGGCTTTACATGAAAGTTTTACATAATTTTTTTTTTGTGCACTGCTGTTTGCAAAACTTTAACCACATATGCAAAGATACAAAGACTGCATACCACATTATCTATGTGTTGGTGACAATGACAATGTGATATTTGTGGTCATATATGCCCCTATTAGAAAATAACTCATTTAAGATTTTAGCATTTATTATTCTTAAAATTGAAAAGCTGGTAAACATCCATATAAACAATTAATTTGTATTTTAGGCTACATATACATAGGACAAATAACAGAAATAATTAATAATCACTTAGAAAAATTTCGTTAATACAGAGAGTAAATCTGTAAAAAATTTTTTGGTTTGAGACCTTTGGATTCCTGGCTAACCTTCTTTTAATTAAATATTACCACATGATGTCAGTGCCTGGGTTTACTGTTACAATTGTGTTGGCAACAAATACTACTATTTGGCCTTGAACTAGTGAAGAAAGATTAAGTAGGAGCTTGGTAACTAAGTGATATATTTGCACCACGTTAAGGGCAAATTATGTCATAGGAAACTGTGCAATTTAAGAGTCGAAAATGTCTTGTCAATACAAAAATGGTGGGAAGAATTGAGTCATCATCGAACCATAATAATACAAAGCCCAAAGATGGACTATGCTATATTTATGTTTTGTGAAGTACTCTTGTTTCCACAGATATTATGATTTTGTTGTCATTTAGGTTTTTTACATAAAAATTATTATATTTTTTCTTATTGTGAAATCAATGTTTCTTTATTATTTCAGCATATTATTTTATTTTGTTTTGTAGTACTGTGAGAGCTATCATTATAAGTCTGTAATAGTTTTATGTTTGTATAATTTAAATAGCATTATAATTAGAAAAATTGTCAGCACTCAGAATCTGATCTAAAGTAACTAGTTTCTCTTTTCTAAGTAGAAGATGGTGAGCAATGTAAATCTTGTAAGTTAGTAGTCCTCACATGTGAGAATCTGGAAATATGTGAAGGCTTTGTACCTGAACACTGCCACAATCAACACAATTTAGAGAAGTGTGACCAGTGATGCCAGTGTCCTCTAGTATGTCCTGCAAGTGCTCCAAATAGACTTGAACAACAAAGAATTGTTTTCGCAAAAATGTCAATAGTACTTTTTTTTTTCCTTAGATTAACCCCTATCCATTTTCATCACTATATTATAAGAAGTAAATTTGAGGCCAGATCTAGCAATTGCACTGTGCCATAATTCATATAAATGTATTTCAATCTGCCTTCTTATTTTAATATTCTCACATTCCTTTTCCTGTACATTTACAGTTATTTACAACCAACCTATTCCATAAAGCAGAGGTCTTCAAACTTTTTAAACAGGGGGCCAGTTCACTGTCCCTCAGACTGTTGGAAGGCCTGACTATAGTTTTTTAAAAAACTATGAACAAATTCCTATGCACACTGCACATATCTTATTTGGAATTAAAAAAACAAAGGGGCAAAAACACCTGCATGTGGCCCACGGGCCGTAGTTTGAGAATGCCTGCCAAAAAGGATCTCAGTGTGTTCATGTATATATGTGTACATACTTGATTGAGTGATTATCTAAATTGGACTGAAACTGTTTGGTTTATATCTGTATAACCATTGTTGCATTCTCTTATACTATAGCTATATTTGTATCTCCAATAGATATGACATATTCTATCCCTCATGGCACATAACCCAGGGTTCATTTTTTTAATATTTTATTACCATACAGAACAAATTTCTTAATCTTTTTTGGTCCCAATTTTGTCATCTGTAAAATAGGGAAAATATACTTACCTTGTCAGTTTGTTGTGAGGATTAAAAGATAAATAAATGAGTTCGTAGATTATCTCAGTGAATACCACATAGTAAGCGGTTAAAAAAATTTAGCTATACAGACCCCGCCCAGAATATGGTGGATGAGAAACACTGCCAGATAGAGTGTCTCTGAAGAAAAGACAGATTCTAGAAGAAATTAGAAGAAAGAAGCAAGAAGACGAGCCTACATCAGATGAGGGTCGGCAGGAGGAGTACCTGAGACCATGGGAGACTCCACAGGAGGAGGTTGTGAAGGAGAATTGGAAGCTGGGACCCTCGGAGCAGCCCGGAGACCAGCGGGAAGGGTAGGTGGATCTGCCGTTTCCCCTCCCCTGCAACCCAGACTGCTGGTGGGCTCCCCAGCAAGTGGAGGGACCTGCAGACACCAGCCCAGCGAAAGCCACCGCCAGTGAGCGGTAAGCCAGTAGCGGACGCGGCACCAGGCTCCCAACTCCCTCGGGGCACCTCCATGTGCACAGACCTGAGCCACGTGGCAGGCGTCATATTGACACCTCCTCCCTTGCCCCGAACCTACCCGCGGCTGCCCAGAGAGACAGAGAGACAATATAGCCACCAGCCAGAGGCAGCTAGAGGGAACAAGACCATCCCTTTTGGGGCCCTACAGCTGACTAAGGGGAACTCAGACTGTGAGCTCTCTGCCCGCCAGCCCTCCCAGGTGCTGCTGGCATGGTGATCCCAGGAGAACGAGGCAGAGCCTGAGGTTGAGAGACATAGACCTGGCTTGGGCTCCCTGTGGGTGAATTGGGACAGGCACTCATCTCCCTGGTGGGGACAAAGTTTGAACTCTGGGACCCAGAGGTCAGACCTGCAGACCACATCCCATGCACTGAGGCCTTGCATTGCCCGGGGCACAGAAGGGATATACCTGAACAGCCTGCTGAGGTGTTTGTGCCTTCAGGGGCAGATCAGCGTCCTAGAGGGAAACCCTCCCCACAAAGGGAGGCCATGCGCCCAGCCCAGGTGGCGTTCCTGTGCAGGGAACCTCCCTGCCAGCATCACAACCAAGGGAGGCCTAGTGGTGTGTGGTCTGGCCTGCTGACAGAGGCCCAGGAGTAGCCGCGGAGTTGGGGACTGTGGAAAGAGGCCAGGCCCGCTCCAGATTGCGTGTCTCAGAAAGCTCCACCCCCACACACAGACTCTCTGACTGAGGGGGGCCATTCCAGCCCCTCCATGTTAGCATTGCCTGGAAGCAGAGAACAGAACTTTGAACCCTGCTGACGACATTGGTGGTGCCTGAGGGCGGGCTTACCAAACTCAGCTCTGCCCAGACTCTCTCCTAGACCAACCCTCACTGAGGGGGAGAAAAGGACACACCTGGAAGTCCCAGGGCCCCACCCACCACCTGAGGCACTAGAGTTCTCTCTTCAGGAACAAGAGCTGATAACAGGACACAAAAACATCAGCGTAACCTGTTCCTCCAAGCAAGCGCCACCTACTGACAGGGAGAGCATCCTGCACACCCTTTTCACGACACCTGCTGACTCATTATACAGGGAGTGGTCGAATCTCACCCACAAACAACACCTACCAGCTCAGAAACTAAACAAGGCGTGTGAATACCCAAACAAAAACCTAAAGAAAAGAAACAACTGATCTATATGGGAAGAAATCAGCGAAGGAACTCAGGAAATATGAAGAACCAATTGGAAAACACACCCCCAAATAGGAGCCCCAGCCCCCTAGAAATGTTCACCAACCAAAATCAGGCAAACAAAATGACAGAAGAGGAATTTCGTATGTGGATCATAAGAACACTCACTGACCTGCAAGAATAACTCAATAACCAGCACAAAGAAACCACAAAAAGCCTCCAGGATCTAGAAAAAAAGTTCACTAAAGAAATAGACACAATGAAGAAAAGTTTAACCGAACTCCTGGAAATGAAGAATCAAGTCAGGGAACTACAAAATACAGTGGAAAGTCTTAAGAAAAGGGTAGACCAAACAGAAGAAAGAATCTCAGAGACTGAAGATAACACCCTCCAATTAAATAAATCAGTCACAGAAATAGAGCAGAGAAACAAGAGAAAAGAGCAAAGCTTACAAGAGCTGTGGGATTATATGAAGAAACCTAATGCGACGGTCATAGGGTTACCAGAAGGGGAAGAAGACAACACTCACGGGTTGGACAAGCTATTTGAAGATATAATAGAGGAAAGTTTCCCAGGCCTTGCTCATAATCTCAATATACAAGTTCAAGAAGCTCAGAGGACCCCTGGGAGATTCAATGCAAATAGGAAGACGTCACGATATGCAGTCATCAGACTGACCAAAATATCAACTAAAGAGGCCCTTCTAAGAGCTTTAAGACGAAAGAAGCAAGTAACTTACAAGGGAAAGCCAATTCGAAAAACAGCAGACTTCTCTACTGAGACTTTACAAGCAAGGAGAGACTGGGGCCTCATTCTCACTCTTCTGAAACAAAACAATGCCCAGCCTAGAATCTTATTCCCTGCAAAACTAAGCTTCATATATGAAGGAGAAATAAAAACATTCTCAGACAAGCAAAGGCTCAAAGAATTCACCAAGACAAGACCAGCCCTACAAGAAGTACTCAAAACAGCATTATGCACGGAACACCATAATAATAACCCACGAATATAAAAACAACCAAAACCCAAAGATTAAAGGCCAGATACTACAATGGCTCAAGACGGAAATCATAGCAACAACATCCAACCCAACAGAATGAACAGTAATCTACCTTAACTATCAGTTCTCTCAATAAATGTGAATGGCTTAAACTCTCCACTCAAGAGACATAGGCTAGCTGAATGGATAAGAAAATATAGGCCAAGTATATGCTGTCTTCAGGAAACACATCTAACCTGCAAGGATGCATATAGACTAATAATAAAAGGGTAGAGATCAGTATTCCAAGCAAGTGGAAGCCAAAAGAAGGCTGGCATGGCAATTCTAATTTCGAACGATTTAGTTTTTAAACCAACAAAAGTAGTGAAAACAAAGAGGGTCATTATATAATGGTGAAGGGAACTGTTCAACAAGTATAGATAACAATTATATATATATATATATATATATATATATATATATATATATATATATACACCCAACTTAGGTGCACCCAGATTCATAAACCAACCCTTACTGGAGCTAAGCAAATGGATTAATAGCAACTCCATAATCACCGGAGATTTCAACACCACACTGACGGCACAAGGCAGATTCTCCAAACAGAAAATTAATAAAGAAATAATGGACTTAAACAACACTCTAGAACAA
This sequence comes from Mirza zaza, assembly GCA_008750895.1. Lineage (NCBI taxonomy): Eukaryota > Metazoa > Chordata > Mammalia > Primates > Cheirogaleidae > Mirza > Mirza zaza. Next base: position 112,345 of record VSMD01010789.1, read on the forward strand.
TTGGGTCTGACTGACATTTACAGAACATTCTACCCAAAATCCACTGAATATACGTTCTTCTCATCACCACAAGGGGCATTCTCTAAGATTGACCAAATCCTAGGACACAAAGTAAACCTCAAGAAATTAAAAAAAATAGAAATCATACCATGTATCTTCTCAGATAACAGTGGAATAAAAGTAGAAATCAACCGTAACAGAAACTCACATTTCTACACAAAAACATGGAAATTAAACAACCTCCTACTAAATGATTACTTCATAAATGAAGAAATCAAGATAGAAATAAAAAATTTCTATGAAGAAAATGACAATGGAGAGACAAGTTATCAAATCCTCTGGGACACAGCTAAAGCAGTACTGAGAGGAAAGTTTATCTCCATAAATGCCTATAACCAAAAGTCAAAAAGATCACAAATAGACAATCTAATTATCGTCACAAAGAGCTGGAAACAGAAGAACAGACTAGCCCCAAACCTAGCAGAAGAAGTGAAATCAACAAGATCAAATCAGAACTAAACGAAATTGAAAACAGGGAAGCTATTCAGGAGATTAATAAAACAAAAAGTTGGTTCTTTGAAAAAATTAACAAAATCAACACACCACTGGCTAAGCTAATGAAAAGCAGAAAAGAGAAATCTCTAATAAGCTCCATAAGGGAAAAAAGGAGATATCACAACTGATCCCAAAGAGATACAAGATATAATTTATGAGTATTACAAAAATCTTTATTCACACAAATCGGAAAATGTGGGGGAAATGGACAAATTTCTAGAAACACACAGCCTCCCTAGCCTCAACCAGGAAGAAATAGATTGCCTGAATAGACCAATCTCAACAGCTGAAATAGAAACAGCAATTAAAATTCTCCCTAAAAATAAAAGTCCGGGTCCAGATGGTTTCACACCCGAATTTTACCACACTTACAAAGAAGAACTAGTACCTATCTTGCAGAAACTATTCCACAACATTGAGAAATATGGAAACCTCCCCGACACCTTTTATGAAGTGAATATTACTCTGATACCAAAACAAGGAAAGGATGCAACAAAAAAAGAAAACTACAGACCAATATCCCTAATGAATATAGATGCAAAAATTTTCAACAAAATCTTAGCTAACTGAATCCAGATGCTTATCAATAAAATATTCCATCACGACCAAGTGGGTTTCATCCCAGGAATGCAGGGATGGTTCAACATACATAAACCTATAAATGCAATTAACCACATAAACAGAAGTAAAAACAAAGACCACATGATTCTTTCAATAGATGCAGAAAAAGCTTTTGACAAAATTCAACACCCTTTCATGATACGAACACTTAAGAAAATAGGCATAGAAGGGACATACGTAAAAATGATACAAGCCATATATGACAGACCCATCGCCACCATCATACTGAATGGGGAAAAATTGAAAGCATTCTCACTTATAACTGGAACCATACAAGGCTGCCCATTATCTCCACTTCTATTCAACATAGTGCTGGATGTCCTGGCTACAGCAATCAGACAGGAAATTGGAATTAAATGTATCCAAATAGGGGTAGAAGAGATAAAACTTTCACTGTTTGCTGATGATATGGTATTATATTTAGAAAATCCTAAAGATTCAACCAAGAAACTCCTGGAACTGAGAAATGATTTTAATAAAGTCTCAGGATACGAAATCAATACACAGAAATCAGAGGCATTCATATACGCCAACAACAATCAAATTGAGAACCAAATTAAAGACTCAATTCCCTTCACAATAGCAACAAAGAAATTAAAGTACCTAGGAATACACTTAACCAAAGAAGTAAAAGACCTCTATAGGGAGAACTATGAAACACTGAGCAAGGAAATAGCAGAGGATGAAAACAGATGGAAATCCATTCCCTGTTCGTGGATCGGCAGACTCAACATCATTAAAATGTCTATACTACCCAAACTGATCTACAGATTCAATGCAATACCTATTAAAATCCCATCAGCATTCTTCACAGATATAAAAAAATAATTTTACGCTTTGTATGGAACCAAAGAAGACCCCGAATAACAAGAGCATTTCTAGGCAACGAAAACAAAATGGGAGGTATTGATATGCCAGATATCAAACTATACTACAAAGCTGTAGTAATTAAAACAATCTGGTATTGGCACAAAAATAGGAATATTGACCAGTGGAACAGATCTTAGAATCCTGATATAAAACCATCCTCACATAGCCATCTAATCTTTGACAAACCAGACAAAAACATATGCTGGGGAAAAGAATCCCTTTTCAATAAATGGTGCTGGGAAAACTGGATAGCCACTTGTAGAAAGCTAAAGCAGGACCCACATCTTTCACCTCTCACAAAAATCAAATCACGCTGGATAACAGACTTAAACCTAAGGTATGAAACTATTAGATTTCTAGAGGAAAATTTTGGAAACACTCTCCTAGACATCGGCCCAGGCAAAGAGTTTATGAAAAAGTCCCCAAAGGCAATCAAATCAGCAATAAAAATAAATAAATGTGACATAATGAAACTAAAAAGCTTCTACACAGCCAAAGAAATAGTCATGAATGTAAACAGACAACCTATAGCATGGGAGAAAATTTTTGCATCCTACGCATCCAAAAAGGGCTGATAACTAGAATATACTTAGAGCTCACGAAAATCAACAAGAAAAAATGAAATAATCTTATTAAAAATTGGGCAAAGGGCTTGAACAGAAATTTTTCTAAACAAGACAGAAGTGTGGCCAACAATCATATGAAAAAATGCTCACCATCTCTAATCATCAGGGAAATGCAATTCAAAACCACAATGAGATATCACTTAACTCCAGTGAGAATGGCCTTTATCGAAAAGTCTCCAAATAACAAATGCTGTCGTGGATGCGGAGAGAGAGGAACACTCCTACACTGCTGGTGGGACTGCAAATTAGTTCAACCTCTGTGGAAAGCAATTTGGAGATACCTTAAAGCTATACAAGTGAATCTACCATTTGACCCAGCAATCCCATTACTGGGCATCTACCGAAAAGATCCAATGACACTCTATAAAAAAGACACCTGCACTCGAATGTTTATAGCAGCACAATTCATAATTGCAAGGCTGTGGAAACAGCTCAAGTGCCCATCAATCCAAGAATGGATTAATAAGATGTGGTATATATATACCATGGAGTACTATTCAGCTGTAAGAAACAACGGTGATATAGCACATCTTATATTTTCCTCTTTAGAACTGGAACCCATACTACTAAGGGAAGTATCCCAAGAATGGAAAAACAAGCACCACATATATTCACCAGCAAACTGGTATTAATTGAGCAGCACCAAATGGGACACATAGGTACTACAGTAATAGTGTATTGGGCAGGGGGGAAGGGGGAGGGTCTTGGGTATATACATACATAATGAGTGAGATGTGCACCATCTGGGGGATAGTCATGCTGGAAACTCAGACTTGTGGAGGGAGAGGGGAAAGGGCATTTATTGAAACCTTAAAATCTGTACCCCCATAATATGCTGAAATTTAAAAAAAAAATTAGCTATACAGCTTGCAAAAATTTTCTCCCATTCTGTAGGTTGTCTGTTTGTTCTCATGACAGTTTCTTTGGCTGTGCAGAAACTTTTTAATTTGATCAGGTCCAATTTATTTATTTTTGTTGAAGCTGTGATTGCCTTTGGGTTCTTCTTCATAAATTCTTTGCCTAGGCCAATGTCTAGAAGAGTATTTCCAACCTTTTCCTCTAGAATTCTAATAGATACACACCTTAGGTTTAAGTTTGTTGGTGTACCCAGAGTAAGTTGATTTTTGTGAGAGCTGAAAAGTGTGGATCCTGTTTCAGTCTTCTCCACGTGACTATCCAGTTTTCTCAGCATCATTTATTGAATAAGGATTCTTTTCCCCAGTGTATGCTTTTGTCTGCTTTGTCATAGATCCGATGGCTATATGAGGATGGTTTTATATCTTGGTTGTCTGTTCTGTTCCACTGGTCAATGTCCCTGTTCTTGTGCCAGTCCCAAACTGTTTTAATTACTGTAGCCTTGTAGTATAGTTTGAAATCTGGTAAATTGATATCTCCCCTTTTATTTTTAGTACCTAGGATTGCTTTTGCTATATGGGATATTCTCTCATTCCATATGAAGTGTAAAATTATTTTCTCTGTATCTGTGAAGAATGATGACGGTACTTTATTTATTTTATTTTATTTATTTATTTTTTTTATTTTGGCATATTATGGGGGTACATATTTTAAGTTTTCAATAAATGCCCATTCCCCCCTCCCCCCACAAGTCTGAGTTTCCAGCATGAGATGACGGTACTTTAATAGGGATTGCACTGACTTTGTAGATAACTCTGGGTAATATAGACATTTTGGCAATGTTGATTCTGCCAACCCACAAGCATGGTATGGTCTTCTACCTGTTGATATCCTCTGCTATTTCCTTCCTCATTGTTTCATAGTTCTCCCTGTAAACATCTTTTACCTCCTTAGTTAAATATATTCCTAGGTACTTTATTTTCTTTGTTGCTATTTTGAAAGAAATTGAATCTTTGATTTGGTTCTCACTTTGACTGTTATTGGCATATATGAATGCCTCTGGTTTGTATTGATTTTGTATCCTGAGACTTTACTGAATTCATTTATCAATTCAAAAAGTCTCTTGGTTGAATTCTTGGGGTTTTCTAGATATAATATCATATCATCAGCAAAGAGTGAGAGTTTCATCTCCTCTGCCCCCATTTGGATGCCCTTAATTCCACTCTCCTGTCTGATTGCTATAGCCAGGACTTCCAGCACTATGTTCAATATAAGTAGAGATAGTGGGCAACCTTGCCTAGTTCCAGTTCTTAGTGGGAATGACTTCAGTTTTTCCCCATTCATTATGATGTTGACTGTGAGTTTGTCATATATGGCGTGTATCATGTTTAGGTAAGCCCTATTTGTGCCTATTTTGTTAAGTGTTCTTATCATAAAAGGTTGTTGAATTTTGTCAAATACTTTTTCTGTGTCTATTGAGAGGATCTTTGATAGGTCTTTGTTTTTGGTTATGTTTACATGGTGAATTAAATTTATAGATTTGCATATGTTGAACAATCCTGCATCTCTGGGATGGAGCCCACTTGATCATGATGGATTATTTTCTTGATAAGTACCTGGATTCATTTAGCTAGGATTTTGTTGAGAATTTTTGCATCTATATTCATAAGTGATATTGGTCTGTAATTTTCTTTTTTTGTTGCATCTTTTCCTGGTTTTGGTATCAGGGTGATGTTGGCTTTATAAAATGTGTTGGGGAGGATTCCATCCTTCTTGATGTTGTGGAATAATTTCTTCAGGATAGGCAGCAGTTCTTTTTTGTAGATGTGGTATAATTTGGGTATGAAACCTTCTGATCCAAGTCTTTTCTTTTTAGGAATGGTTTTTATTGCTGTTTCAATTTCAGTACTTGATATTGGTCTGTACAGGAATTCTATTTCTTCCTGGTTGAGCCTAGGGAGGCTGTGTGTCCCAAGCTACACATCCAAGAAAGGGCTGGTAACTAGATTCTCTTTAGAATTCGAGAAAATCAGCAAGGAAAAATAAAACAACCCTATCAATAAATGGGCAAAGGACAGGAACAGAAACTTTTCAAAAGAAGACAGAATAATGGCCAACAAACATGAAAAAATGCTCAACATCTCTAACCATCAGGGAAATGCAAATCAAAACCACAATGAGATATCACTTAACTCCAGTGAGAATGGCCTTTATCAAAAAGTCCCCAAAGAATGTACCCCTTATTTAACATTTTATTGAATGGTAGATAATTATATATAAATTTCATCCTGTCTCTCTGCCTTGTATTAGGTACATGTAAGTCATATTGCTTTCAGAGACATCTTGAGGCGCAATAAAATAACAGGTCAGTCCTCAGTCATTGTCTCCTGGTTTACTTTCTGGGCCAGTGTGTCTAGAAAATGTGATAATCATATGTAGCTACTTTGGGGCAAACCTTCAATACCAAAAATAAGTGTGCCCTCCAAAAGGTGGGAAGATGCATTTCAAAATCTTAAGTAAGGGAGATTGTCTTATCACGTGGAGTCTTATGTATGTCATCTTCTAAGTAACTGCTCAAATTTCACATAACCTTGTGGATTTCTGGTGTAAGTCTAACTTTCAATCACTGAGGCAATGAATGAGGAAAATTGTTCCCCAGATTAATCCTTCATTTTTATTTTATTTAAGGAGAATACATTGCTATAGCACCGCATATTCTGTTGATTTTAGAATTTAAGTTGATCTATAAAAGTGTACTATTCATAGGACATCTGAACATCATTTTAATTTCTCATGTAGGTCTTAACTAAGAATACTAACATTTCAGAAATACTATTTAGCAAAGTGTATGGAAATATTTTCTGATTATATTTTTTTTGTTTCATTCAAATTTAAACAAGTTTATAGTGTGGAAAAACACATTCAAAATATTTCAGCTCCTATTTAATAATTTTACCTTTATAAAAATTTATTTATGAATTAAGATATTAGCATTAATAATGTCTATAATGTAATTATTTCAGCTGCATTACAAAATATAAATTGCAGAATTTTATTTTTCTTCCAAAAGTTATAAGGTATCCATGTATCATGTATCAGTATACACAGAACTTCATTTAATCCTAGAGGTAGTCACTATTATTTAACCTGCTTTAGAGATTCAAAGAGGTAAAATAACTTGTTTAAATATTTTCGAGTTTTCCCCTTTCTTATATATTAGTCTCCCGACTTTAACCGACAGCCGTGATATGACTTTTCTAATTTTTCATTTACCAAAATAAAATTGGGAACATTTAAAAATAGCATAATGAAAATATATATGTATATGTTACCTATTCTGATTTACATTACAAGTAAAGCTGCCTGTAAAGTAAAACAAGCTTTCAGTGCTTTAAAGCTTTCCTCATCCCACAAGAGCAAAACGGATTTGTCGTCAATGCACAGCACAAACTATTGTGCAGTCTATGAGTGCCGGCTGTGGGCAACGTTTTGTGGCCGGTGAGCACGGTACCGAAGTGGTTAAGAATGAGCTCATGACCTGTATTATTTTGCATCATGAGATTGACTATGAACAGTTTAGTACTTTTGTCAATAAATTCTTTGTAGAATCAGGGTTAATTTGGCCTATGGAGCAAATGGGATCTACAGCTCATGACTTGGTGAATTGATGAAAGGTTGTGCATATTTAAATGAGGGACCAGTATGACAACAACTTTCTACTAGATGGCAATTAAGAGATTTCTGTCAATGGATAGACAAATGGATAAAGAAACTATGGTGTGTATGTGTGTATATAATAAAATATTATGCAGCCTTAAAAAAGCAATCCTGACATTTGTCACAGCATGGATGAACCTTGTGGACATTATGCTAAGTAAAATAAGCCAGACACGGAAATAAAAAAAAAATATTGTGTGATATTACTTATATGTGGAATCTTCAAAAAATGTCCAGTATACAGAGATACAGAAAAAAAAACAGTGGTTACTATGGTTGGGGGAGATTAGGAGATATAGGCCAGAGTACATAAAGTAGCAAATACATAAAATGAGCAAATCTAGAGATCTAATATATACCATAAGGACTATAGTTAATAAAAATGTATTGTATTAGAGATGTATGCTAAATGAGTAGGTTTTCAATGCTCTTGCTACCATAAAAAGGTACCTGTGAGATGATGGATATATTAATTTGCTTCACTATAGTAAACATTTTACTAGCTATATGTATCCCATAACATGATTTGTAAACCTTAAATATAAACAATAAAATGTATTTTTAAAAAAGAGAACTTAATTACTTATAAATGACACCTTTCCTAATTCTAAAGGGATTTAAGGCAAGATACAATATGAAAATATTTCTAAATAATTTAAAATAAAAACCAGAGTAAATATATATACAAATGTATATGTGTATGTGTATATTAATACACACGCACACATACACACATACCTATTTAAAAAGAGGAAAACGGAATGATAGAAATTTGGGAAGAATGAGGTATAGTAATCAAGAAATTAATTTAGCAGCCCAAGCAAGGAAAACATCAAAAGGATAATACTGTGTCATTTTCTGAAGAAAGGAAACAATTTAAGCTACCAAAACAACTGTTTTCTTGACAAATAATCCTGAGGACATATGCAGAGATCGTTATTTTCAATTTATTTTTTTAATAAGTATGGCAAAGCAAATGGATACTTTTTAAAATAGATTCTCCAGAAAATCTGAGTGTCACATCAAATAAGATGTCAGCAAAGGCATTTCTGTGGGAAGCAAGGCAAACTAGTCCAGGAACACCAACTAATTGAATAATATGAGACCAGAGCTTAGAGTACTAGAGGAGGGATTCCATAAGATCCTTTAGTACTTTTTTTCTCAAATGTGAGCCCTTGACTTATATAGTATGAGCCTATATTGGGTAATTAGGAAGGACAGGTTAGGGAGGCAAGAAAAATTCACTGAGCAATAAAAATAAGAGAAGTGGAAGCCTTGCATTTCTGTCCCAAGTGTTTATATTTCTCTATAAAACTACAGATCCTTTATGTTGAAAGGTCCAAGCAATTGGTTTAGGTGTTGTTTGCCTCTACCCTGAAAAGAATGGGAATGAGGGTGATTTGAAAAGCAGCATTAAAGATTGATGCTGAAATTAAGAGACAAATAGTTGACCAGAAACATTAATCTGAAAGTACAGAAAAGAGAGTTAATAGCCAGTATGAGCTGACTAAATAAACACATGGCAGGTCTCAGAAGAAGAATCAGGTGCATAACAGGGCATTCTATGCATCCACTGGTGATATTTCTAGGGAAGCTTGCAGATTTTATATAGAGCTCACTGATATTTTCTATATATGAGCCACCAACTTCTAAAGGGAATCAAGTTGCTTACACATCAGGCATTAAATAAACTTATAAATATTTACTATTAATAGTTTAAATGTATGTTTCCCCTTCTAGATTATAAGCTCCATGAGGAAAGAGACTTCCTGTCTTGTTTACCACCAAATATACATTAAGAAGCGCATGGCTTGACAATTAGATATTTTTAAATGTTTGTTTAAGGGCAGGATTACTACACTTATATTTTCTTATTTAATAATGGCTACTTTAGAAGAAGACAGAGATTGTATTATGGGTGAAAATGTAAGACTCTGAAAGTTTAAATAACTTAATATGGTGTAGCCCCATTGGTTCACTTAATAAGTGACAGTGCTGTCATTCGGACACAAGTTTGCTTTATACCAATGCCCATTATGCAACACTGTCTCATTATCAAGAAAGTGCTTAGTAAATATGCACAGTGAACAAATTGTAGTGTTAAGTATTACAGATGCTGCAAAAATAAGTAAGACATGGCCTTCAGCTGTCAAGTGTGATAAACAGAGGGTCATATAAAAGTAAAACACAAACATTTTTCAGATCTAATGATATGAAAACATCACAATGTCTGAAAACACAGAAATTTTATCCTAATGAAAGAGGATCTGAAGTTTTTGACAATAGGCTTGCAAGATTAACAATAGAAGAATTTAAAGGATGTGATGGCCCATATGAATATGAGAGATACGGTAGGCAAATTTTTGGCCCCTGTGACCTCTCTTTTTCAGTGCCATGAATACATTATATTTCATGAAAAATGAACTTTGCAGATGTAATTAAAGATCAGTGTCCTTAAAATAGGGAGACTATCCTGGATCATCTGGCTAGGAGTAATATAAGTGCATGGGCTATCTTTCTGATTTTCATTGTTGGAGATCCAGATTTGTTTACTGAGTCTTTTCTTTCTCTTTGATTATTTTGGCTATATTGATGGGTCACGAGATAGGTCTATTTATTTGTTTATTTATTTATAGACAGAGTCTTGCTTTGTTGCCCAGGCTAGAATGAGTGCCGTGGCGTCAGCTTAGCTCATAGCAACCTCAAACTCCTGGGCTCAAGCAATCCTCCTGCCTCAGCCTCCCGAGTAGCTGGGACTACAGGCATGCACCAACATGCCCGGATAATTTTTTTCTATATATATTAGTTGGCCAATTAATTTATTTCTATTTATAGTAGAGACGGGGTCTCGTTCTTGCTCAGGCTGGTTTCAAACTCCTGACCTCGAGCTATCCACCCGCCTTGGCCTCCCAGAGTGCTAGGATTACAGGCGTGAGCCACCGCGCCCAGCCAAGATAGGTCTATTTATCTTATTCATATTTTTAAATAATAAGCTTTTGTTTTGAATTCCATCATATTTTATTTTCTATGCCATTTATTTTGCCTTTAATCATATTTTAAACTCTCCTTAAACTTTTCAGATTTATTCTTTTAATTTATTTCAACCTTAATAAATGGAATGATTATTATATTTTTTGCACATATTTGAATTCTAATTTAAATCTATACATTTTTTCTCCAAGATCAGTTTAAGATGCATTCCACAATTTTGGCAGATACTACTCATATTGTTGTTAAGCTCAAAATGGCTCATCATTAACATTAGAAGTCATTATTGAACTTATGGTTTATTTAGTGTTTTTTTCCTTTTAAGACATATAGGATTTTTATTGTTTCTTTAGCTATTATTTTCTAAGATTTTTGCTGTTTTAGTTATGTATTTCCACATAAAACACAAACATTTATTAAGATCTAGGATGTTGTGGGACATGAATTTAAACAGGACACAGTAGAAATGAGTTGCCTCTGCTCCAAAATAATTGCAGCTTCAGATTGGAAGAATTTAATGAGGGGCTGAAATCATTGAAGGTCTTTTTAACTCATATGTCTAGCACCTTAGCTGGGACAGTATGCTATAGTAACTACACATGGACTCTCCATTTGGCTTAGGCTTGCTGGCTTCCAAAAGGAAGCATCTCAAGAGGGAGCATCCAGAGGGTAAGGATTCTAAGATACTTAGATGTAATATGTTTGACTTTTTTGACCTAGGCTAAGATGACACATGAGTGAGATCCATAGTACTCCATGGGTTGAAGCCATCACAAGCTATCCCAGATTCGAAGGGGAAGGAACAGAGCTCACCTGTTGATTGGGATTGGGATCATGTTTAAAAACTCTACAGATCATGATCATGTTTAAGAAATGCCTCAGTTGCATCATGTTCAAAAACTATATTCCTGTGGGATAAAATCTTTTGGTTTATATGTGCCTCATATATTTTCCTATACATTTATTTTGAACTATTTTATATTTTAAGTATATCTTTTAAAAACACAATGCTGTTGTGGGGTTTTTGTTTGTCGTTTATTCAATATTAGAGACTTTGTCTTTTGATTGCCTCATATCAATACAGCAGGTACTGATCCATGTGTCTAGTCTCGAGGACCCTTGTAGTTGTACTTTTATTTATTCATTTGATTGACTGCTTTCTCTACATTTATTCTGTTTTATAAAGGCTCTGGGCCAGGCGGTGGCTCACGCCTATAATCCTAGCACTCTGGGAGGCTGAGGCAGGAAGATTGCTTGAGGTCAGGAGTTCAAAACCAGCCTGAGCAAGAGCGAGACCCCATCTCTACTACAAATAGAAATAACTTAATTGACCAACTAATATATATATATATATAGAAAAAATTAGCCGGGCATGGTGGCACATGCCTGTAGTCCCACCTATTCAGGAAGCTGAGGCAGTAGGGTCACTTGAGCCCAGGAGTTTGAGGTTGCTGTGAGCTAGGCTGACACCATAGTACTCACTCTAGCCTGGGCAGCAAAGCTAGACTCTGTCTCAAAAAAACAAATATATATATATATATATATATATATATATATATATATATATAGGCTCTGGGTTCTCTTAAACTAATGCTTGGACAGCAAGTAAAAGTGCAATTGGGTGTGTAAGTGCAATTGGGGAGATGCCTCCCAGTGCCAAACCTGATTTATCTTACTTTGATGATATTTCTCCCTTGGAGAACTCTGGGGCAATATGGAGGATATAAATGTGTATAAATAGAATCACCTACCCCAGCATATCCCCTTGTCTTGTGTCCTTTTCCTTTCCATGCTGAGACCCAAGCACTTTCTATATGCCTCTGAAAGGATTTCTCACATATTTATTTCAGGTGTGGAGTGTGGGTTGGAGTCTTTTCAATGAACTGACTTCCTCTTTGTTGCTTCTTTGGTTGAGTTTGGAGAGGAAACCCACACTAGTTTGACATTTTATCTCAAAATCCTTGGTTTCATAAATGTAAAATCATATGATGTTTTAAAAGCAGATATAAATGCAATAGTATATTATGTATGTGCTCCTTAGCTTAGAAAATGTAGTCATTATAAATGAAGACAAATCATTCATATCCATGCATAGTACTTCATGCATTTTATAGCACTATAATATTAATTATCTCATTGATCTTCAGAACAAAACTATGATATAGTTATAAATGAGTAAAGTTAGAAGTTAAGTGATTTGCCTATAAATGCATATAATAAGAAACCCAGATGGAACTCAAATACAAATGTTTTGTACATTTCAAATTTCATTCTACTATACTGACTGTGCTTAAATTTAAGAGCATTCTGCTGAGTCATGAAAATAAAGCCACAAACAAAGTACATGTTGAATGAAGATACCTTAAAAATGAGAACGTTCTGACAGGAGTAAGATAGTATCTCACTGTGGTTTTAACTTTCATTTCCCTGATAAATAGTGATGTTGAGCCTTTTTTCCATATGTCTGTTGAACATTTGTCTATCTCCTTTTGAGAAAAGTATGTTTATGTCCTTTTCCCACTTTTTGATGAGGCGTTTTGTTTTGTTTTGTTTCTTCTTGAATTGTTTGAGTTCTTTGTGGATTCTAGGTATTAACCCTTTATCAGATGTATAGTTTCCAGAAATTTTCCCCGATTCTGTAGGTTGTCTGTTTACTCTGTTAATTATTTCCTTTGCTGCACAGAAATTTTTAGTCACAATTGCCATTATTACCTCAAATGATGAAAAGTAGAAATAACATTCGATCCAGCAATAGCACTATTAGGCATCTACCCAAAAGAGAAAAAGATATTCTATAACAAAGACATCTGCACCTGAATATTTATGGCAGCACAATTCACTATTGCAAGGATGTGGAAACAACCCAAGTGCCCATCAATTCATGAGTGGATTATTAAAATTTGGTATCTGTATACAATGGAATATTACTCATTATAAGAAATGACAGTGATATGGCACCTCTTATATTTTCCTGGATTAACTTGAGCCCATTATTCAAAGTGAAGTATCACAAGATCAGAAGAATAGGCTCCACTTGTCCTCGCCATCAAATTGGCACTAACTGATTAACACTATGGTGTTCACATGGTAGTAATATTCTCCAGAGATTAGAGTGTTGGGGGCTAAACTCAAACTCACAACTGAAAGACATGGTGAGCATTGTAGAGGGGAAGGGCATGCCTCTAACCCTCTCTTGGGTGTGGCAAAGACATAAAATGTACCCGAAATGTTTGTACCCTCATAATACTCTGAAATAAAAAATAAGTAGATGTTAGCATGGTTACAGTGAAAAGAGAATTCGTACAGTATTGGTGGGAATGTAAACTTGTACACCTGCTATGCAAAGCAATATGGGGATTTCTCAAATAACTAAAAGTAGGCCCAGTATTTTAGCCAACAACCTTACTACTGGGTATCTACCTAAAAGAAAGAAATGATTTTATAAAAATATACTTGCACCCGAATGTTTATCACAGCACAACAGCACAATTCATAATAGCTAAGATATGGAATCAACCTAAGTGTGTCAGTCTCCAGGTCTCCCTGTTAGAGATTTAAACATTGAAAATAGTCTTATAAATACTGCTTTTAAGGGAAACATTATGCATAGTTTTAAGATCAATATTTTTTATAATATGCAGAAAGGTATAATGTTGAATATCAATAATAGTAGAACAATTTGTCCTCAGCCATAGTATCTGATAAAACATTGAATATTTACATTCTTCTTATACTGTACAAATACAAGCTCCCTAAAAGAACAAGTATTAAAAGAAAGAAACAAACTATACCAATGTTTAATCTCAACATATCTTGGCATACACATATGAAGATGTGCTAAAGTTTGTTGAGTTATGAATTCAACTGAATCTCATACAAACTTGTTTATAAACCTATATGTTCAACTGTAGATTCCTTTCCAATTTCAGAATAAAAATATTTTAGATCCTATTTATCACAAAAATCTTCACTTAGCTTCTTTGGATAGTTGTTGATTTTTAAAGGATATATGATTAATATAAACATGGATCATTAGTCTCATAATTTCCCAATATGGAGATTTGATAGAAAGTTAATTTTAAGGGGGAAAATGTCCAAATTATTTTAAGAGCAGGAATGTCTTCCCATTTCCAATCATTACAGTTTGCCTTGAAAATTCAGTTATGTATTCAGAGTATTTATGAAAGTCTACTATGAACAGAAATTTCTAGAATTTAAGGCTAACTCAAAAATCCACTATTTTTTTCAAATTAAAATTTCCACAAAATAATTAGTTAAGATCACACTCGAAAAGAATAGTCATTCTGTGGCAAAAATATTTGTTTCCAAATTGTACATGCTAAAAAATAATAGTATGTAAGTCACAATATGAAAACCAACATGCATAACCAAACTAAAAAAATATTCTTAGTTTACAAGTAGATGAGTCTCACATTGTTTTAATAATATCCTGCTAATATAATTTAGAATTTTAATTGTAATATGCATAAAAGTCATGAGTTTATGAAAATTCAAGAGGATAATATATTGCTATTTATCTTAATGTATTCCAGATCAACAGAAATATTGCTATTTATCTTAATGTATTCCAGATCAATATAATTAGATACCAAGTCCCAGGCAGAATTTTCTAAGGGACAAAGCAAAATACAGGAAGTGTTATACCACTTGTAGTATCATAGTGGTTAGCAGACAGATTGCTATAGACAGATTGCCTGATGTCCAATTCTGGCTCTGCCACCTATTACTTCTATGACTTTGGGTAAATATAAGGAAATATAATATTTCTGTGCTTCATTTTCCTATTTGATAAGGTTATTAGGAAGATTAAACAAATGTATGTGAAATATTTAGAAAATTGGCATATGGCTCTCTGCTCTCAGAGTGGGAAGTAAAGAAAGCAGACAACCACACGTGAGTGAACTGCACTTCCACAGGATCAGCTTCGCAAACCTGCAGGGAAGCACTGGGGAACAAAAATAAACAGGGGTTCAAATTGAAGGTGAATCAAACAATCTTCTGCAAAGCCCAGAGTGTCGGAAATATACAATAGGGAGGGAGTGGGGGTCTGCCACGTGGATTGTCCAGCTGACTGAGGCAGTGGTTCTGTCTTGTCCAGGGAGACATCCCTCCCTCACCAAATTCCACACCCACGCAGGCAAGGAAGTCCCTGAAGATGGTGGGAAGTGGTAGCACAGGTAGAAGGGATTTGTGGAGTAGAGTCCAGAGCAGGAAACATTTTGAACTCTCCCGAGCACTCTGCTGAGTCAATTTCAGTTAGGGGAGGGTCCAAACCCAGAAGATGCTTCCCCGTACTGCAGGTGTGAGCACGGAGACTGACATCTCACTTCAGGACACTTCCAGGACCAGGACGGGGGGTGTATACCTTAAAGGAGACTCTGCCCTTGGAAATCACTGAAGTTTTCACTGGTGCTGGGTAGACAGATAGTGCAGTTCTCAGCACCTAAACAGTTGTGGCTCAGCAAGTTGGGGAAGTAGTGGACTCAACAGTGGTTTGGAGACAGCCCGGCAAATGCTGCCCAACTTTCCACTCTGCAGGCGCCTTCCATGCTGGCGCTGGGAGGGTGGGCAGCTGCCACTCCATAGTTTGAAAATGCTGCAGAGGGTTGCTCTGGAAGCAGTCACAGACCTCTCCCATGTCCTAGCCTGGCTGAATGGGTCAGGCATTTGGAAGAGAGAAATAAGGAGAGAAATTTGTCTGCTCCTCCAACCCTGCCCCAGGTCTTCCCATTTTGGTAGCTTGGGCTTGGACTCTGCATTTAATGGGGTGGAAGGGGGAGAGGGGTGGCTTGCATGACTGTTTCACCAGATCTCTGAATAACATATTAACTGCTCCCCCTTTGCTACAGATCAAGCAAAATCTGAAGTATTCTCTCTTAAGCTCACTGATATCTGATACTCCTCTTCCCCACCTAAAGTAGTAATAGGACTCTAGGAACCCTTAGGAGTGGCAGAACATTCCATAAAGACTGTATATCCTATTAGGAAGCTTAGAGCACAATACAAAGGACTTGAAATACCTTGATAACTAACTCCTCCTTGCAAACCACAGGTAACAAAAGAGAGAGTAATCTCAGAGTGTAACGTAGTGCTTCCCACCTAAACCTGGTGGTTGATAGTGGACATGCACTCACAAGAGACATCTAACCCCTGGGTATCTAAGCAAGGGGCGCAAACTCACTAAACTCTGTAGGCAGAAGGTGAAGACATCAGGTAAAGATAACCCAACAGGCTCAAACTCCTATAAGACAATACATTACCAGAGCACATATCCCAAGCTCTCCCAAGGATCATTCTTTTGAATCCCAGAATTTAACTCATAATCCAGTACCAGCACCTCCAGTCCTTGACAAAGCATCCATATGAGAAAGAACCAGTGAAAGATAACAGGAAACATGAAGGATCAGAGAGAAAAGTCACCTCCAAAAGAAAATACTTGATCTCTAGCAACTGACACCGACTTATATGACATGATTAAACTGATGGAGGAAAAATTCTGAATATAGATTGTAACAAAACTCAATGGAATTGAAGGGTAAATAGAATCCCAATGTACAGAAACCATGATTCAGGATATGAATAAAAAAATATCTAAAGAAATTGAAATAATACAGAAAAACCAAATTGAAATAATACAGAAAAACCAAACAGAATTCTTGGCAATGAAAAACTTTCAAGGAACTCTCTAATATAGTGGAAAGCCTCAAGAACAGGATGGATCATGCAGAAGAAAGAATCTCAGAGCTTGAAGATTATGCCTATGAACTAAACAAATCAGAGGAAGAAAGAGAACACAGAAACAAGAGACAATACCAAAGCTTACAAGAAGTGTGGGATTATGTAAAAAAGCCAAATCTCAGATGGATGGGATCCCAGAAGAGGAAGAGGAACATTCACAGGGGCTGGAAAACTTATTCCATGGAATACTAAAGGAAAATATCCTGGACCTGGCAAGAAATCTTCATATCCAGATACAAGATGCACACAGAAGTCCTGGGAGACTCAACGTGAAATGAGAATCAGCTTTTCACGTGGTTATTAAGTTGATCAAAGTAAACATGAAAGAAGCAATCTTTCTTTCAGCGAGATGAAAACAACAAATGACTTACAAAGAAAAGCCTATCAGACTAACAGCAGACTTCTCAACTGAAACCTTACAAGCCAGGAGGCATTGGGTGCTTATCCTTAATCTTCTAAAACAGAATAAAGCCCAACCTAGAATTCTTTATCCAGCAAAATTTAGTATCATACATGAGGGAGAAATAAAATTCTTCTGAGACAAGCAATCATTGAAGAATTTGCAAAGGCCAGACCAGCCCTACAGGAAGTACTCAGACCTGTCTTATGCACTGACCAGGGCAATAGATCTCCTCAAAGTAAAATATGTAAATAGTTAAAGGATAGAATTTGAACTACATGATGGCTCAAGGAGTAACACAAAGCAAAAGGACTTCACCCAACAATATGAATGGAAATCTCCCTCCAATAACAATGCTCTCAATAAATGCTAATGGCTTAAACTGTCCTCTAAAGAGTCATAGGGTGACAGAGTCAATAAAAATCCACAAGACTAGTATATGCTGTCTACAGGAAATGCATCTAACCCACAAAGATGCCTTCCAGCTAAAGGTCAATGTATGGAAAATTATCACCAGGCAAACAAAAGTCAAAAGAAAGCAGGTGTAGCTATACTATTTGCAGATAACATAATGTCTAAAATACCAAAAAGAAAAAAAAAAGATAAAGATGGCCACTTTGTAGTGGGAAAAAGGAAGCTCCAACCAGAAGATTTAACAATTCTTAATATTTATGCACCCACTGCAGGAGCACCCAATTATATAAAGCAAACCTTGTCTGATATAAATAGCATGTTAAACAATACTGCCATAGTAGCAGGGGACTTTACCATTCCACTGAATGAACTAGATAGATCATCCAAAAAGAAAATAAGCAAAGAAATAATGGCTTAAACAGAGGTCTTGAATAAAAAGGTCTGACAGATCTCTACAGACCATTTCACCCAAATAAAGTTGAAATTACATTCTTTTCAGCAGCCCATGAATCCTTCTCCAAAATTGATCACATACTAGGCCACAAATCAGATCTCAAAAAATTCAAGAAAATACAAATTATACCATGTGTCTTCTCTGATCATAGTGGTATAAAATTACGGTTCAATTCCTATAGAAACACTCAAGGCCTCACAAAGTTATGGAAACTAAACTGTCTATTATTGAAGAATTATTGGGTCAAGGAGGAAATTCAGGGATAAATCAAGAGTTTCTTTGAACAAAATGATAACGGCGACACATGTTGCAAAAACCTGTGGGATACAGCAAAAGCATACCTAAAGGAAAACTAATAGCAATAAACACTCACATATGAAAAACGGAAAGCTTAGATACTGACAACCTAATGAATACACTCAAGGAATTGGAAAAAGAATAGCAAACCATTTACAATTCTAGTAGAAGAAAAGAAATAAATAAGATCAAAGCAGAACTAAATTAAATTGAGAAAAAGATAATTATTATACGGATGATCAACAAAACCAGAAGCTGTTTTTTTTAAAAGATAAACAAAATGGATAACCCTCTTGCTAGATTGACAAGGACTCAAAGGGAAAGGACTCCAATAAACTCAATAAGAAATGAAAAATAGGGAAGAGAAAATGGCGGAGTAAAGGTAACTCCGCAGATTCCTGCTCCCAGAGAAAGAGACACAGATCTTAGTCTCCTACACACAAGTGGATCTCTCCCCGACAAGAACAACATTGTGAATCAGCAGAAGTTCAGTGTGGGACTCTCAAAAATGGAAAAAAAAAAAAAAAAACAAGGTGATTGGGAGATAAAATCGCCTTCCCTGGAGAGTGCAAAACAAACAATAGAGCATAGAGTAAAGGAGGGTGCCAGACTGAAGGGCCAGGGAGCGAAGTGAGGTCAGACACACAGGAGAACTTCTTGCATCTCCATTGACCTCCATACCCACCCAGCCAGGGAACTGCCTGAATTTGGTGCATAATCACAGCAGGAGAATTGGGTGATATAGAGTGTGGTCATTAATGGAAATCACTGTGAACACCCCCCCATCCCCTGGAGCTCCATGCTAGGATGGCGCCAAGTGGGGAGGAAACCAGACTGAGCTGATAGGGGAGGCAGTTAGATATCTTGCTTCTGGTAACCAGCAGGGCCAGTCCTACAGAGCTGTTCACTAAGTTGGGGACTCTAAGCGGGAATTGCCTCGGGTGTATAAGCCTGCCTAGGATGGGACAGTAAGAGCAAGAACTATGGCTGATCAGGCGTGAGTCAGTGGAAAGGTGGCATAGAGGAGGCATTGAGACATTCTTATGACCCACACCCCCAACCTGGCACCTGCCACCTCCTAATCAGTCGCCCCCAGTGCTAGTACACTGTGAGTGGGCAAGTGGTTGTCATTGGGGGTGTCCATAGCCTAACCATCATGGTGTGATATGGTGTGGGTGGCAGATCCCCTCCCCTAGCATAGAGACTCTCCTGAAAAAATCTGCCCTTACACAATCTGTGATCAGCTGACCAGCCTTGGCTCGATCAACGAACTGTGAACTCTAGTACTGAGGAGGCTAATGTCAAGGGGAGTTACAGCCACTGGGCGCCGGGGTGCAGGGAAGACTGGGGAACAACCTCCTCCCCCTAGCCTGCATCTCTCACGTAGAATGTAGTAGGCTTCACCCCAGGAGGCGTGGTGAGACAAGAAAATCCACCCTCCCACTCATCTAGGGTGAATCCACTGGGCCTGTGCACAGATCGATAGCTGGCAGCCAGATGACTTTGCTTTAAAGACCAATTTAGGTCACCCAGTTTATTCAAATGCTGGGGCTGGATCTCCTCTCTCAGTCAGTGGCCCACAGTCAGGGCAATGGTCAAGGATCAAATAACCCACAAGTGACCACAATAGACTCCATATGTAACCACTCCTATCAGGGGTAGCCTCCCAAATGTGGTGGAAGAGGTCCCCCCAGTGGCAGATCAAGAAACCATAGAAGAGAGAATCCCACCATACCAAAAAAAAAAAAAAACAGCTGACCCAGATGGGGAGGGCTCAGCAAAATAATTTTGGAACTATGAAGAATCAAACTGAAAACACTCTCCCAAAGAGATACACCAGGTCTCAAGAAATGGATACTAACAAACCCAAAACACTAAAATGACAGAAGAAGAATTCCAAAATTGGATTGTAAGAAAGCTCAATGATAAATGGATAACCAACACAAAGAAACCACAAAGAAAATTCTGGACATGGAACAATAATTCAATAAGGAAATCGAGATCTTAGTGAAAAATCAATCTGATCTTGAGGAAATGAAGAATTTATTCAGGGAAATATAAAACACAGTGGAAAGCTTCAAAAATAGGGTGGACCAAACAGAAGAAAGAATCTCACAGATTAAAGATAACACCTTCAAATCAAATAAGTTAATCACAGAGATAGAGCAGAATAATAAGAGACATAAGCAAAGCTTACAAGAATTGTGGGATTATAAGAAGAAACATACCCTGCAACTCTTCTGGATTCTGGAAGAGGAGGAAGAAAAATTCAAGGGTTGGATAAGGCATTTGAAGATATAATGGAGGAAAATTTCCAGGGTTTTGCCAATAACTTAGACATACAAGTCCAAGAAGCACAAAGGACGCCTGGGAGATACAATGTAAACAGGAAAACACCAGAAAATGTAGTCATCAGACTGACCAATATATCAACAAAAGAGACCTTCCTACAAGCTGTAAGGCAAAAGAAGCAAGTTACATACAAAGGAAAGCCAATTTGAATAATGCCAGACTTCTCAACTGAAACATTACAAGCAAGGAGAGACTGGGGCCCCATTCTCACTCTTTTGAAACAGAATAATTCCCATCCAAAAATCATGTACCCTGCAAAACTAAGTTTTATATATGAAGGAGAAATTAAGATTTTCTCAGATTAGCAAAAACTGAGGGAATTCACCAAGAGTAGACAAACCCTACAAGAAGTACTCAAAACAGTGTTACGGCCGGGCGCGGTGGCTCAAGCCTGTAATCCTAGCTCTCTGGGAGGCTGAGGTGGGCGGATCGTTTGAGCTCAGGAGTTCGAGACCAGCCTGAGCAAGAGCGAGACCCCATCTCTACTATAAATAGAAAGAAATTAATTGGCCAACTAATATATATATATAGAAAAAATTAGCCGGGAATGGTGGTGCATGCCTGTAGTCCCAGCTACTTGGGAGGCTGAGGCAGCAGGATTGCTTGAGCCCAGGAGTTTGAGGTTGCTGTGAGCTAGGCTGACGCTATGGCACTCACTCTAGCCTGGGCAACAAAGTGAGACTCTGTCTCAAAAACAAAAACAAAAACAAAACAAAACAAAAAAACAGTGTTACACATGAATCAGCATAATAAATACTAATGAACCTAAAACCATACAAAACCTAAAGATTAAAGGTCAGATATCATAATGGCTCAAGAGAGAAAACGAAACAACAATATCCAACTCAACAAAAGGAACATTAGTCTGCCCCACATATAAGTTCTCTCAATAAATATGAATGGCTTAAACTCCTCACTCAAGAGACATAGGCTGCCTGACTGGATAAAAACATACAAGCCAAGTATCTGATGTCTTCAGGAAACACATCTAACCTGCAAGGATGCATACAGTCAAAAAGTAAAGGGGTAGAGATCAGCATTTCAAGCAAGCAGAACCCAAAAGAAGGCTGGTGTGGCAGTTCTGATTTCAAATAATTTAATTTTTAAACCAACAAAAGTAGTGAAAGACAAAAAGGGTCATTATATAATGGTGAAGGGTACAGTTCAACAAGAAATTATAACAACTTTAATTATATATGCACCCAACTTAGATGTACCCAGATTCATAAAGCAAACCTTACTGAATCTAAGCAAATTGATTAAAATCAACCCCATTATAACTGGAGCGTTCAACACCCCATTGACTGCACAGGACAGATCCTCCAAAATGAAAATTAATAAAAAAATAAGGGACCTAAACAAAACTCTGGAACAATCGGGCCTGACTGGCGTTTACAGGATATTCTACCCCCAAATCCATTGAATATATATTCTCCTCATCAACTCATAGGACATTCTCTAAGATAAACCATATTCTAGGACACAAAGAAAGTCTCAAAAGATTTTGAAAAAATAGAAATCATACCATGTATCTTCTCAGATCACAGTGGAATAAAAGTAGAAATCCACATAACAGAAACTAACATTTCTACACAAAAATGTGAAAATTAAACAACCTTCTGCTAAACAATTACCTGATAAATGAGGAAATCAAGATGGAAATGAAAAAATTGTTTCAACTTAATGACAATAGAGAGACAAGTTATCAAATCCTCTGGGACACAGCTAATGTACTGAGAGGAAAGTTTATTTCCATAAATGCCAATAACCAAAAGGCAAAAAGATCACAAATGGACAATCTAATAAATTGATTCAAAAAGCTGGAAAAAGAAGAACAGAACAACCCCAAACCCAGCAGAAGAAGTGAAATTAACAAGATGAAATAAGAACTAAATGAAATTGACAATAGATAAACTATACAGAATATTAATAAAATAAAAAGGTGGTTCTTTGAAAAAAATGAGCAAAATCGAAACGCCTTTGGCTTGACTAATGAAAAGCAAAAAAGAGAAATCTCTAATATGCTCCATCAGGAAAAAAAAGGGAGATATCACAACTGATAACAAGGAGATACAAAATATAATTTATGAATACTACAAAAACCTTAAAGCACACAAACTGGAAAATGAAGAGGAAATGGACACACTTCTAGATACACACAGCCTCCCTAGGCTCAACCAGAAAGAAATAGAATTCCTGAACAGACCAATATCAAGAGCTGAAATAGAAACAGCAATTAAAAATCTTCCTAAAAAGAAATGTCCTGGCCCAGATGGTTTCACACCAGAATTTTACCACACTTACAAAGAAGAACTGGTGAATATCTTGCAGAAGTTATTCCACAACATCGAAAACAATGGAATCATACCCAACACCTTTTATGAAGTGAA